>JANHFX010013032.1:0-122008 GCA_027560015.1 Chloroceryle amazona | reverse complement strand
TTTTAAAAAGAGACTGGACATGGCCCTTAGTGCCATGATATAGTAATTGAAGTTGGATCAGGGGTTGGACTCGATGAGCTTGGAGGTCTTTTCCAACCCAATCTATTCTATGATTCTATTCTATGACTTTGCTAAACTCCGATGGAAACTTCACGTCTAGGGATAGAACAGCAGCTGAAGGCAACACTCAAATAATCAAAGCATGTGTTAGATTTATAGCAGACTGTAATACACTCTTCCCTCTGAGCCACGTGCCCATCTTCCCTGTTTTCACATCTTTCTCCTTCACAGGAGCTGCATTTCAACAATATGTTAAATATTTCTCATGAGAACAGTGGCATGTTTGCATGGATTCGTGGTGCTTCAGGTCCTTTCCTCCATGAAATATTTTAGAAATCCTGAATTATTGGAAGGGGAGAATTGGCAGACTTTTTGTTGAGTCCCTTCTGTTCAGATGGCTGTGGTACCCAGGGTGCTCTGGCATGTACTTACAAGGAATTAATAGCTTTCAAAGTCACAAAGACCTCTTCACTGGGCAAGGTAAGAGATGTGAAAGATTAGACCAGACAATGGCTTACAGTATCTAAGTTACTTATCCAGAGCCTTTCCTATCCATCAGGAAATTGGCTGTTGGCCTTTTATAATGTACATTAGACCACCTAACTTTAGAACACAGTCTGCTTTTGTAGTCAAAAGGAAATCATTTCGTTATCTTTAGAGGTTAAATAGCTGCTGAGCCTAGACCTGGAGGTGTTTTCAATGACACACAAACATGATGAAGTAACAGGGGAAGTACTTGGCACATTTGAATTGATTAGGTGTTCGTGAGATAAACTGACTAAGGTACTTCTATTTTCAGCCTTCTAATGGTTTTGGATGACCCATGACTTGGAGGGGACTGGGATATCAGTGGTGTGAATTTCAAATCGAAAATGTGCCTCTCAAGCCGGAGTAAATACATACACTGGATACTGTGAGCATACCCCACTCCTGTTCTCCTCTCCTCATGTTCTGAGCTAAGTGCATCTTGTCTCTTGGCTGAGAAGAGGCTGCCCGTGGGTAGCAGTTTTGTATTTCTGCATTTCCAAATATAAAATTTCAAGCATTATATTACCTTGACGCAGTATCTCAGATTAATCAATATAAGATACCTTGTCACTGCTGTCACTTCAGCAGGTTGAGCTTGTGATGAATGTACTAGGATGTCTACACTCGCTTACACCATCATTTCCCTCTTTGTATGTAGGGATGAAGTAAGGAAAAATTAACTGTGTAGGTTAGATAAATATTGGAAGAGGACTTTGGTTTATATTCTTAGAAAGGTGTAAGTTACATCTGACTTCTGGAAACTCAAGGCCGTGATTAGATTTCCCTCCTACCCCCTTCCTTTACGGGTCCTTAGGCTTTAATGAAATGGAATGAAATAGAAGTGGAATGAAATAAAGACGGTAAAATGATACCACATGTAATTTGGGGAGTGTTCTGTGATTCAGAATTGTGTATGTTTCCATGGAGCCATCTGGAATGCTTGCAAGACCAGGGCTCTGATCCTCAGATGTCAGTAGCTCAGTAAAAACTCGGAGACTCCAGAGTCCCTTAGAACTGGGACCTGTCTACATTTAGCCTGTATGTGGGGCTAGACTATAGCAGTTGTTCTATCATGTGATGACTGCCCCAGCCGAGAAGGGGGGATTGGGTAAAGGAGAGGAGATCTATGGGTGATATGAAAAGGGATTTAATGAAATAATCAAGCTAACATTAGTACTACTGTCAATATAAAGAACACAAAGTTATTCTCAGCCCAATGAAAGTCTGGTGGAGATATACAGGAAAGCAGTCCCCAGGAACAGAATGAGAAGCAAGCCTCTCTAGGGATGGGGAGAAGGTGCCCTTGTACTCAGCCCTTGTACTCTATAATGAGCATGACATACATGGCATGGGATACACCTGTGAGCCAGCTCAGGTCAGCTGTCCTGGATTTTGCCACCCTGGGATAAGCTACTGACTGACGTGAAACTTCTAAGGGCCTATATACTATGGCTGGCCTGTGACTATCCCAGCAAAACCAGGACAGGACCTAATATAGATTTGGGGTAAAACTTCTTCTGAGCCATTGAAAATACCCAGATGGATTGACAGTGCTACCTTCTGATGATTCTTGTCAGTGTCATAATATAACTTGTCTCCAGTCATCTGTTACAGGTAAAGAACTGGTTGCAGACCTGTTCCCTTACTGAATTTTCTGCAGGTATCTTTTTGATGTTGGGATATATAGATAGCTATTTTTAGTATATTTATAATATACGTGATGTATATTATGTATATATTATATATAAAAAGTACATCTTGAATCTTATTTTGGATAATTCCCATTCCATGTGTCCAGGATGGGGAGATCTGAAGAATCCTGACTACCAATTCTGGGAACTTTCTCTCATGAATTACTCAGTCATTAATGTCAGCATGGGTAGTCCTCCTGTGTTCATCAAACTTGGAGGCACTTGCTGAGAAGCCTTAGAGGAACCATGCACATCTTCACAGTTGTTGATACGTGGTTCTTGAAATATTTGTAAGTGTAAATCCAAATGGTAAATTTTAAATCTAAACTCAACAGATGAGAGTAAACTCCTTCTTAAGACGGGAGAATATGTTGCTGTAGGGCTGAACTTTGTCAGGTCAAGTTCATGCTGAAGGCTTGGATTTCATTTCTCTTGCCAGCTGGAGAAGATCTGTCAAAGGAGGAGAGATGCCGAAGACATCTGGGTCTTATTTCCTTATCACCTTGGGCTGTGATACCATTTGACATCAAGAGATTAAGCAGGGTCATTCCAGTACGTGAAAGACTGATCTGGTTTGCTTTTTCCCCTGTAGGTTGTTTTGGTGAATCATTGGTGAAACTATTTTTTTCTGAATTAATGCTGGACTAATCCATGGATGAGCAAAGTACTTGAAGGATGTTTTGTTACTCTGTGTTACCTGCGAATGGGTCTGAAAATGGAGATGCTGACTGAGTATATTCTTAACAGCTTTTATGTGGAAGGATCATTTTACTTTTTTTACTTACTTTCAACATTTTAATTCAGCTATCTAGACAGTGGTATCTTTTTAAATATTTTTTTAATTGATTCACTTTTTCTTTGCTGCTTTTCCTGCATTTGAAGTGCTGTTTAACAGTGCTTGTGGAGAATGTATTAATGTAGGCTGTATCATTAGTTATGTAGTGAGAGGTTTAACATTAATTGATGGAAGATACCCTGCTGAATTTTAAGGTTACCATTTCCTGATGGAGCTATAGACTCTCAAGCATGATTTTGTGACAACTGGTGTAAAAGGAAAAACTGATTGTGTAACATGTTAAGCAGGTACTATTTCTACTTGTTCTAAGCAAAAAGTGTGCAGATAAAGATAGCTAAAGACTCATTCATGTGATTTGCTTCATTGTTAAACAAAAAGTTGCTGTAGTTTGCAATTTGTTCTGTTCTGACCTGGTCTACCTCCTGTTATTTTCCTTCTGCCTTCCCTTCCCCACTTAAAGGACTTCTCCATCTCTGTCTCAACAGATGCTTTCTTAAGGTTTTGCTCTAATATAAAAGATTTAATTTGACATTTCAATGTGTCAGCAAATCCTCTGGTTCCCTACAGAAAATTTTGCAGCTTGACACACACGTTTGTCTAATTAACCTGCCACTGACTTCACAACTCCAGTCTTCCACGTGATTTAGTATGGCCCTTTGGAAAGCTATGTTCACATGTCAGTTGTAGTAGTGATGATTGCTTCACCTTTAAGAATGATGTTTAACCTGTTTTCTTAATGATGCAGTTGATATAATGCAAGAGGTGTCAGCAGGGTATGACTTTTCTCTATCAGCCCTGATATTAACCTAAAATCAAGGGAATTCAAAGAATATACTCTAAAGACATTAGATGTTTATGATGAACAGTACTTTACCTGAAATATTTCTAAGAATGCTGTAAGAAATTAACCCATTGGGCAGAAAGTCTTAAGAAACTTAGACATTGAAATTGTATTTCAAGAATCACAGAATTGTACAGAATGGTAGGAGTTGGAAGGGACCTCTGGAGATCATCGAGTCCAACCCCTCTGCCAAAGCAGGTTCACTTAGAGCAGGTTACACAGGATCATGTCCAGGCAGGTTTTGAAAGTCTCCAGGGAAGGAGACTTAACAAGCTCTCTGGGAAGCCTGTTCCAGCTCTGTCACCCTCACAATAAAGAAGATTTTCCTGCTGTTGAGGTGGAACAGCATGTTCCAATTTGTGCCCATTACCCCTTGTCTTATGGCTGGCCACCAGTGAAAAAAGACTGGCCCCATCATTTTGACATTTTCCCTTTTATTATTTATAAATACTGATAAGATCCCCTCTCAGTTTTCTCCAGGCTAAACAGCCTCAGGTCTCTCAGCTTTTCCTCATAAGACACATGTTCCAGTCACTTAACCTTGTAGCTCTCTGTTGGACTCTCTTCAGTAGTTCCCTGTCTCACTTCAACTGGGAAGCCCAAAGAAGAATTTGGGGCATCTGTAGGTGGAAACTTCTTTGTGAACACAAGACCAAATGAGTGCTACCTGTTTCACGAACAAAAATGATCTCAATTTCTGTATGTAACCTGAACAGGATCAGAGTGTCTCATCTTAATGTGAATAGGGTTCTAGCACCTGAAACTCTAGTGATTTCTGTTTATATATGCTCATGCAAAGAGATGGATAGGCTGAAGAAAGTCATTCTATGTATATACCACTTCTGTGCCTTGCCAAATCACAGATGAGGAGTTGAGGGCAAACTCAGGGAGATGAAGAAGGGAGGAGCCAGTCCTAGTGGACTTTAAGTTCTGGTAGTTTAGTATGTTGGATAGTCATGCTGAAAATGGCCATTATACACTTCTATTCCCCAAGAACTGACAGCCAAGTCAGTTAAACCTCCTTTTCTCATCTGACCCTATTCTACTGATGAGTCAGGTCTTTTTGTCTTGAAATGCCATCAACATCTCTTCATTGCATCATCATTTCAAGATTTTTTTCTTCCTGAACAATAATATGGACTAACACAGAGATAAACGCTTCCAGGAGACCACATTTTCTTGTTGCTTGAAAGATTTCCCCCTAGTTCATTATTTTTCTCTTCTGATTGCTCTGAAGGCACTTTTTTTTCCTTTTTGTGCAGTCCCACAAGAAGTCTAGTTATTCTCAAAGATCTAAAACAGAAAAGTACCTTTTGCAATATAAAGAGAAACCTTTATGTAAGGAACCAACTCTGACTAAAAGGCTGCAGTCCTTATTTTGTCAGCACTCTTCATCAGGATCATTAGCATCCTGGTCCTAATAAAATTTGTCATCAGAGTTTTGAAGCCTGTCTACTACATGATGTCTCTGAGGAAACATATATTCTTTTTGATTTTCTTCAATAGTAAGATCATCTTCAGGGGAAGATTACTGATAATGGAGGGAATAGGTGGGAAATGCTTTTTGAGCTCTAGAGGGGTACCTGTAGTACTGTTAAAGTTTTATAGATCTTCTGGCAGAAGCTTTGTAAGTCAAGACTTAAGTTATGGTTTCTCAACAATATTGAATCCAAAACAGATGTCAAGGGAGGAAAAATCAAGAAAAATTGATGTAATTGGCAGGTTATAGAAGGGATAGTTTTTTACTTTCACAGCTAGTACTGATCACAGAACAAGAGCAGACTACTCTAAGCAATCGGAGAAGATTAAAAGCAGGCTATATCTGGTATGCCTGGAAACAGGATGATATATTAAATACACTTAGGATATGTGTAATAAGACAGCTTCATATTAATTTTTCATAAGACAAGATTAATTTTGCCCTGGAGAAGCATTTCTCTGGCTCTTACCTCATGTTTGTGGAGAGATCCCTGCTTACAGGCACAATGACATGTGTTTTCTCTCAGTTTAACATTAGAGGCTGGGAGAAGACTTTTTTTTAACCTTCAGATTATGTCTTAGTGTCAACAGGCTAAGGTTGAACATGAATACTTTTGATTTTTCTTCCTTGTTTGTGGCTATTCTCTAGTTTTCTCTGGTGCTTAGAGTAAGTTAAAAGTTAGAGCACTGGCTAATGAGCCTGAGCATCTTCCCGGTGAGGTTTTGTTTGGTATCACCTCTTTTGTTCATCCCTGCTTTTATTCCTTGGCCCTTCTGTCACAAGGGAGGCAGAGAGACTTTGTCAATAGATTATGGCAATAAAAATACTGAGGTATATGGCATAACAAATGACAACACTTGAGGCCATCATGCCCTATGACTGAAGTGATTTGAGGGGAAAGAAAACATGAAGAATCTTCAATAGACCAATGTGTTTCATGCTGATGAAAATGTAAAAGCTTTCATTTTAAATAGCTATTGGGCCTGCAGTTTCCATGCAGGTCTCAATCTTGATTTCTGTGGTTCTGCAGATGATCACTGCAGGCTTGATACTGAAGCTCTGCTTTGGACAAGATGGTAACCCAGTTATCTAAATCTCTAGCATGCCTTCTAGGAGGTGTGCCTTGTAAACATGTTTTGCTTTAGCTAATTTGCCAAGAGATCATAGTTGGCTGTGAAAGCAAATTTCCTGTGAAAACTTGGAATGATTCTAGGCTTTGCTAAGAAAATGCTCTGGACAGCTTTGCTTTTTTTTTCTTTTTTTCGCTTTCTTTTTTGCCTTTTTTTTTTCCCTAACATTGTGGTGCATCTTTGTGTGATGATGGCAAAACTGAAACTGGCTTGGTATTCAGCTAAAAAAGAACGAATCCTCTTCTGTTAGAAGAGTTATCCAGGATTATGTTAGCTATCATAAATATCCTTTGCTTAGCAACAAGGATGGCATTCAGGATATCAAGCCAACTGGAAAGAATCCCTCTGACAGGGTCTGTTGGGGTGGGTGGATAAGCTTTCCTGACAACACAAGTGCTTTCGCTTCTGTCTGTCATAATTTGTGTTGCTAGGAACTGTTTCACAAGTTTTGTGACAGACTTATAAATGATACTGTGTCTCCTTTTGTTTACTGTCAAGAAGAACCATAATATGGGGAAAGTGAACAGTAAAAGGATATGGAAAATAAAAAATCCAGGCATATAAGATCACGAGTGTCTGTACTAGGGCAGCCATTCTTAAAGGGATAAAGAAGTTAAAAAATTTCCTTTGGAGTGTGAAAATGGAAGGCAGTACAGGATCATGTTCCACTTTACTTTTTATGAACTTGACTTCTTTGGCAAAACACAAGAGAAGTTATTTAATCATAGACTGAAAGCTTCAGTTAGAGTTCAGGGGACTTCCCATGTATTATGCTAAACATTAATGGTGAAATGTGTTTTTATGCACAGACATAATTCACATTCTTGTTTCAAAATCTAGATCAGCAGTTTCATTATCAGTCCATTCAGCCTGTTTGACCTTTTATACTTTTGCTTCCAGGGGAAAAAGAAGATGAAGAGATAGTTGCAGAAATCATGAAAAGGCGTTTTTTCCCTGCTCTTATAACTCATAAGCCATGGGAAGGCTTTCACTTTGCTGGACATGAAATAAGAATTACAGAATCTACCGATTGTTACGGGGCAGTCGTCTGGCCATCGGTACAGTATTTATGCAGTATTGTTATCTTTTAGTTTTGGAGTCTTCTATCACTTTTATTTTGTTTTGCATGATAAATATGTTTGGTTGTATGTTGTAAACATTTTGTGCCTGTCTGTGTGTTCTGCAAATCCTAAACAGGAATTTGCCTGATTTTGTATGGATTCCTGGTTCTCAAATTTTAAATGGTATTTCTTGTTTGTGCACCTATCACACTGTCCTCCTCACCTACCAGTAACTTGTGATCCTATTGGCCAATACAAGTGTATTTTGAAGGAAATCTGGCAGTCTTCTGATGATTAAATGTCTGTACATTTTATAAATGCAGGCAGCTATATAGCAGATCTATCCAAGTTGGGGAAACAGCTGTGGTATGAGCTCACAAGGTATTAGCACTCATAGTTGCTACTCAATCTACTCATGTGGGAAACAATTTTACCTTGCAGCCATGGGAAAAGGCTCAGCTGGAACTTTCAGTTTCTTAAGCAGCCAGAAATCTGTTGAGAGAGGACCATTGTTCTTGGCTCTTGATATAAGAACCGTCAACTTGCCCACCATACAAAGGCCTTTCTTAGGGTTTTGAATCTGTGCAATGCAGCTAGCTGACTGTTTTGGAATAATGAAGAATGAAAGACACTACTGTGGTAAGGGAGGTGCCAAGATGCACCATAGATGTGGCATTCAGAGAACATCCCTTAAACAGAACCATCTCTAAAAGCACCTAGAGGAGGGAGAGGTTTAAAACCCAGAAGGATCCATTTCTTTTCCAGTAGTATCAGCCTTCTAGGATGGTACTATTTTTAAGAAGTATGGTCATAGTTCTGCTGAGGAGAATGACTGTACTCTGCTGTTTTCAACTGCAAACATTTTTCCTTGTCCTAGCAGACCTGGACAAGTCATTTCTACTGTATCTCTTAGTGGCTTCAGTGCATGTCTTCAAGGAAAGGCTGGCTGACTGCCAATTATTCTCAGAATCATGGACTGTACTGAAAAGTGGTTGTTTGTTGGGTTGGGGTTTTTTTTTGTGGTTTTTTTTTTTTTTGTGTGTGTGTGTTTTTTTTGTTTTTGTTTGTTTTTTTTGGTCTTTTTTTGGTTTTATTTTGGTTTTATTTTGTTTTTTTTTCAAGGGTTTAGCCAGATTTGCTGTGGAATGCAGGCAATTCTTCTGTCTCTTCATGTTCTTCCTTCCTGTTCCATCCAACAGTATTTGAATTCATCTGAAAAAAGTCAGCTAAATTTGTTGTAAGGTTAGAAACTTTAAGGAAAAATAAAGTTTCTGCATGTTTCATGGAAAGGAAGGCAGGTTTCAAAGTTTCCCTATTATAACCCACAGGATGTTTGGTCTTGCCAGCCAGTTTCTACAACAGAATATGGCAAAACTCTGAGGGAATATATTACAGGAATACATGAAACTAACAGGGAGTCTTAGTATATGTTTTTAAATGTCAGTCAAACATCAGACGTGATCTTTAGGAGCCTGGCTTTAATTAGTCGTGGTGTTCACAGACTTAGGTCTATATCAAAGCTTTGTTGATTATGAGATATATGTAAGTTTGCATAAAAAACTTTACTCTCTTTGCTCTAAATTGAGAGGTAGAAAGTAAAAAAGTTTGAATTTTTAGCATGTTGACATTGGGTCAACAGTCCTCCTGTTCCTTTCCTTCTACTTCTTAAGTGATTGAAAGCAAAAGTAAGAGTGTAATTGTGTTGTGCCAGAGTAAGTCACTAATATTTGCTTTTACAAATGGTCATCTGCATTGCAAGAAGATGTGGCAACCATCATCTGCATTCCTCAATGGAGACAATATAATTATTGAATTCTGGGGGGAAAAAAAAAAAGAAGTGGGAGGCAAGCTGGGAACTATCTTTGCCAGAGAAATAAAATTACCAATTTCTATTTCAACAGTGAACTAAAACTCACTGGTCAGTATGAGACAGGGCAGAAAAACTGAAGAAGCTTCTTAATCACAATTTATAAATATGTGTATAAGGAGTCTGCTGTAGAGGGCTTTTTGTGGCTTTGGTTGCTGGAAAAGTTTGCTAACCTTAACACAGTAAGCACATAGAAATTGAAAACAAACTGAACTGGAAGTAAAGGGGTAAATCTATTGGTCCCTTTTGAATCATTTTTGGTAATTAATTATTGTTAGAAATAATTAACTACTGGAATTGCTTAACAAGGGTGGTTGTGGATTTTCTCTCACAAGCAGTCCTTATATCAAGGTGTCTTTGTGAAGGACACATTTTAACTCAACCAGAAGTAAGTGCAGTTCTAAGCAGGAATTGCTGACTGGAATTTTATAGCTCATGTTATGCAGCGTGACAGATTAGATAATTGCAGTTGTTCCTTCTGGCTCTAATGCTTTGCAAGCCTATATTGAGGCATGTTGTGACATTTATTTTGTTAGCCTGTAGAGCTCAAAGATCATAGTGAGCTGTGATCCTTTAGAGACAGTGCTTGATTGAATATTGCTCATTTGAACAGACATGATCTTACTTTTTTTTTGCATGCTTTTAAATGACAATACATATTTAGTGAAGGGATTTATTTCATGTATTTGTTCAGTATGTTCATGCGTTCCCACCCCTACAGGCTCTTGTTCTGTGTTATTTTTTGGAAACTAATTCTAAACAATACAATTTGGTTGACAAAAATGTGATTGAAATTGGAGCTGGAACTGGGTTGGTCTCCATAGTAGCCAGTTTACTGGGTGAGTACATGGCATTGCTCTTATGCTCTTGGAAACATCTCTCAGATGAACACTGGTGGACAAGGGAAGTGGCTCAGTTCTTCTAAAAAATGTTGCTTGAAAGCTTCCGAGAGCAAGAAAAAGTGAATTCCAGAAGGCTTGTTTGGAAACCTGCTCTGTTATGTTTTTTTTCTGTAAAGCTCTAAGTGTATTGATGCAATAAAGGAAGGTTCCAGTAGGTGGTCTTGTCATTGACAGTGTTAAACAGAAAACCAAAATAAGAAAGTAGTGGCCTCACAAGATGCCAGTGGTAACCGGCTGAAGCCAGAAGTAGGTTTGACCAATGTATCATCTTCCATTGCCCATCAGCTCTTGGATGTCAGGTCACTTTCTTTCCATTTGCATTCAGCATTTTCTTTCAGCAACTGATCAGCAACTTGATTTTTCTACCCTATAGACACTGTTGTGTCTTCTCTCATGGTAGCCTATTCTGCCTCAAGAGTAATCAAGATAAATGATTTCTGCATTCTAGCAAAATTTTAGCTTTCTGTAATCTGAGAAAACTTCCATGTGAAAAGGAAAGAACCTGAGGTGATGCTTAAATCTTACGCTGTTTTCTTGGAGTCAGTAACTGGAATCCCTAGTTGCTCACTGTACTTTTAACCAATATGATATAAAGATTCAGTAAGTACCTGATTTCTCCCCACCCATGCCTACCTGCATATTTAGATGACAATCTGTAAAGTAGAACTACTGGGAAGAATATGTATATATATTTAAGCACTATAGTTAAGAGCTATTAGGAGCATTTACATTGTTCTGTTCCCCTCAATGAGAAATACCTGCTAAAATCAGTTCTTTGTGTAAGAATCAGTTCCTTGTGGAGCAGCTTTTGTGAATGGACTTTTACTTAAGTCTTGAAGTATATTCAGAGCTTATGTTTGTTTTCTCCCTGTCACAGGTGCACTAGTGACTGCCACTGATTTGCCAGAACTGCTGGGAAACCTTCAGCAC
The DNA here is from genome assembly GCA_027560015.1 of Chloroceryle amazona. Classification (NCBI taxonomy): domain Eukaryota; kingdom Metazoa; phylum Chordata; class Aves; order Coraciiformes; family Cerylidae; genus Chloroceryle; species Chloroceryle amazona. Next base: position 110,722 of record JANHFX010013032.1, on the reverse strand, counting down.
AATGTTCTCCAAAATACAAAGCTGAAATGCAAGCACCAGCCTTGTGTTAAGGAATTGTCTTGGGGAATTGACCTGGAAAAGAACTTCCCCAGGTCTTCCTGTCACTTCGACTACATTATGGCTGCTGATGTAGTTTACCACCATCCCTTCCTGGGTGAACTGCTTGTAACATTTGATCACTTGTGTGAGAACGACACTGTTATTCTGTGGGCTATGAAATTTCGGTTGGACAAAGAGAACCAGTTTGTGGGCAGGTTTCAGACACTGTTTGACTTAGAGGTGATTTCTAATTTCCCCAGTTTGAACATAACCTTGTATAAGGCAATGAGGAAAGGCAGGATGAAAGCCAGACCTTCCAGACTGGTGGTATGAAAGTAAGATACAGGGAGGTGACAGTTTCAGCTGTTCTGAATCTCTTTTTAATAATTTCCTGCTAACACCTGCATGAATGGCATTTTTTAGAGGTAGCTAAAACAAAACATCAGATTCCCAATGTGTCCTTAACAGATTCCTAAATTCTATTCTATTCTATAAAACTATTTCTTTAGTTTTATAGACAGAAGAAATATAATTTTGACATTTTCTTGACTTTTATATGCTAGGCTGACAACAGTAATAACTTTCACGAGTCTTACTATTCTTGTTATGTGTCATCTAATGAGTATTTCCAGTAGCTTCCAATTGCAGCTTTGATTGATGTCTTATAAGATCAACCAATCATTTAAAACTTAAGACTATGATAAATCTTTGTAGTTGAAAGATGTGGTGTTAAATCTGATCTTTCCCTGTTCTCATTGTTATGTAAATCCTCCCTTTGAACAGCCTTAGTATTATATTAGCTGACAGCCTCCCTCCCCCACAAAAAAAAAATTAAAAGAGAAAATGTAAGCCAAACACCTGGGAAATATACTGTCATAATAGATGGACAGAATATATTAGTTACCCTGTGATTTAATGATTATAATTTCTTCCATTTGTTAGATTCAGGGATTTGTCAACAAACAGCTGAACACACACAGGAGTCAAGAGGGAGTTAAATGTTTTGTTGTTTGAACAAAGGTCTTGGATAAGAAGAGTACAGCATATCACCAACTGCCCTTTGCAAAGACCTTAAATTCTTGGAGGTTGCTCCTCCAAAAATAGACAGTTATCTGTACCTCAGGGAACAACAATGGAAAAAAGACAGTGGCCATCAGGAGGGGAGTTTTGCACTGCCAACTGGTGGCAACTGGAGGTAGAAAATAAAACCAGCGTGACATGGTGTGGCAGAGATATGGGCAGGCTTAGCTATTTTTTTTTCTTTTGTAGTATGGGCAAACAAAATACTTTTCTCCTCCAGTGTTTCTGTTTTCAGTGGTCAGGATAATGTCCTTGAAAACCTATCAGGGAACTTTCTTTTGGGAAGATTAATAAAATTGTACTTTGTACAACCTGTATTTCCTGATTCTGTTTCAGTGTGAGTGACCTTCAAGTCCTTTACAGGGTAGAGAAGAAAACCAGTCTCGTATTCTAAGGGCCAGGCAGAACTTTACTACCTCTGCTGTAGCAGGCAATTGCTTCAGTAATATAAGGGCTCTGGGGACTGTCAATCTTTATCTTTTTAGCTCCTATTTGTATATTTCCTTACAGAGCTTTTTATTTATTGTCCAATTGAGCATTTTTTTTTTATTATTATGACTTTCGGAACATACTAATATTTGTACCTCTTCTTGTGACAGATGCATGTTACTTCTTTACTCTGCTGCCTGGTACAGGTTTAGGGCAGAACTAAGATAAATGATTGGTATAACTAAAATGTACTCTTACTCTCAGCTGACCATTTGATTTTCTTAGGACAAAGGTGCCCAGCATTAGAGATGAATTGTTACAGAAAGGAGAGTCTGAGCTGCCAAGCTTTTCCAGTGGGAGCTGGTGATCCCATGTGTGAAAGAAGGGAGGTGATAAAGAGAATTTGTAGAGGAGGATGGATAAGCATGTTGTCAGGGAGGAACTGGACTTGGAGGGAGGATTTCAGAGAATAGGTGGCTGTAGGGAGAAGGTGAGATGGAGAAAGAGAAAGAGAAGAGGTAGAAACAGTGAGACTGACTTAAAGAAAGTGTTAGGAGTCATAGCACAAGGGTAGATCATCCTTGCTCTGACTGTAAGGAGGGCATTCTTGGTGAGCCATGGAGGATGACTCTGTGGTAACAGTGGGTACGACATACTGTGAAAATAATCAGTATGTCTTAGCCTAGGACAGCAAAATGAGAAGAAAGAAAGCCAAGTACATTGACTCTACTTACTAGCTCTCCTGCTGGGAGACCATATGTGAATTTTGGCTTGAAGGTTAATAATGAAAAATCTTCTAATCTTCATCAGTTAGTTTCCTGTAACAAGCTTTATAGGCAGAGGTAGCATCTTTTATTGGATTAACCAGTATAATGAGAAAATTAGACACTATGCTGGCTGTCATGGAATATTACCTCTACTTACAGATGTTGTTATGCTTATGCAGCTGTAGAAAAGCATAGCTACAGAATAGAAATATTTTTTTTTTTCACAGACTAATAGAAATGGTTCACTTTTAAGCAAATAAAGAAACAAACATGGATCTCTGCTATTTTTAGATTTCCTCTGCCCCCTTCCTTTCTCCCAACATACTTGCAACAATCAAAGCCATAGCAATTGAAACTCTAATCCTTGCATCCCAAAGGGCATCTCTGTTTACAAATGTTTTGTGGCTAAGTGGTTATGCACTATAACTGATGGGTAACAGTGACAATATCTCGTGAACTCCAAAGTGGTTAAGGCTAAAGAGGAAAAGGAAGACTACAGCGAAGTAGTTAAGTATGATCACTTTTAAATATCTTTTCTGCCAATTAGCCCTCCTATTTGGGCTGCAGGCTGTCTCCTGCTGAGCTCCTGCTGAAGTCACCAGGACATGTGTTTGTGGAATGGATTCAGGATTGGGCTCTGTAGGCCCAACAGCTTGTTAATATTTAGTGAAATGTAACATTTGTCCTCTTTCTCACAAGTCTGCCTAGCACTGCTCTGTGAAGCTTCCTGGGAAAGTTCTAGTGACTGGCTGCTCTATTGTACAGCCACCTTTTGTCCTCTGATATGATGGGCAGGTTATTAGCCATGACCAATGGAGGGTGAGGCTGTATGTGACATTTGCCTATGGAGATGATTTCTGCTCTTTGAGAACAAGTCTCACATGAATGTCAAGCACTACTGGCTCCTATAGTCAGTCATAATTTTAAGAATCACTTATTCTTTGTTCTGATATTTCAAATAAAGAGTCAAGTTGTCACTCAGTGCATTATCCTGCTAACACACATGACATTTGTATCTGTAGTTTGTGAAAGGTGGAGAAAAAAAGCCCCAAAGGGTCAGTTAAATTTGTGGGTGAAAGAGCTCCTACCTGCCTAAGCTGGAGGGCTTTACAGTGTAGAGTGTTATGGTAATCATACTAACTGAAGAGATAAATTGGGATCTGTGGTAGGGGTTCGATCAATTGTTTGGATTTTAAGTATTTCAATCCGAGAATAATTCATTGAGCAATAATATATTTAGGGAACTTGATGGCATTTGTTAGATTTTTCCACAAACAATATGCTTTTCAAATGCTAATGTTTTCAGGAAGGGTTTGTTTTGTATAAAGTACATATAAAATCATTACAGTGATTTATTTTACTGCTTTTCATATAACATCTCCATCAAGGTCTTTTGCAAATCATTGCCTTTTCCTTCTCAGAATTAAAATAACAAATGCTTTCAAAACTGTATGGCTTCCATATGGTCATACTGAGTTTTTGGCTCTGTCTTATTGAATTGTGATATTACAGCTCTGACTGATTTGGTTTCATTTGCATTATTAAAGCCACCAATTTAGGCTTTTGCCTCATGTAACAGCTGTAAGAAAAAGTTGTAGCTGCTGAACATTTAGGAAAAGCATTCAAATGATGGTATAGAACTACTGTGCAAACCTGTAGCAGTAATGGAGGCTCAGCCTATCAAATGCAGCTGCTACAAATCACTCAAATAAGTACCCATGGCACAAAGGCAGTTGATTGATAAACAACTTGTATTAGCTGCTATACAAGTGCTAGTCCCTGTTAGGTGAGCAAAGACTAGCTGCCACATGTGTCTTCCTTCATGGTGATTGGCATTAGAGATCTGTTGAGGATGGCAGCACAGGTGACACAATCGTCCAAAGAAGTGCTACATTTACCAAACAACAGAGGAGCCTGAAACCTCAATGGGTTTTGAAGACCTGGATTCAGCTAACACCCTTGGAACTCTGAAGATCTGAAAGGTACAGGATTTTTTTCCTGCTCATAGTCACTGATATTGTACTGGTAACCATGAGGTGATCTCAAATAAGTTCAAGGAGAAGTAAAGATGGAAAGATAGTTGCTGTTAAGATGTCATTGCTCTATGGGTGTATTTCAGAAATCGATATATGTTCATTCTTATAATAGCTCTGTGACTTCAGGGAAATATTGTTACACAGGTGTAAAGCAAAGAGGAAACTGAGCTAAATGTCAAGGGATTTAACCTCAGTTGCAGTGGAGAGTCCAGCACCGAGGTTCTTGCACAGTAAAAATAACATTTACTATGCTCTATCTTGTTTCAGTTTGCTCACATTAAAGCAAAACTTATTTTTTTTTTTATTATTTCATAAATCAAATTTTTTCCATGCCACTTTGTAAATAAAACCCCAAGAGTATAAACACTCAGCAATAGGCAAGAATTAAATTTCAGATTTCCCTTTTGTGTGCTCATGCCAACCAACCATAAAATACATGGACTGTATCGGCTACTGTGGAATTTCAAAATCATTCAGGTTGGAAGGCACCTCTGAAGATTACCTACTCCTACCTCTTGCTTAAATCTGGGGCAGATTGAAAGTCTGAACAGGTTGCTCAAGTTCTCTAGTTGGTATATGAAAATCTCAAAGAAAGGAGATTCCACAACGTATCTAAGAAGCATGTTAAATTCAATTTCTTTTTTCCCCTCTCACATATCCAACTGGAATTTGCCCTGTTGTGACTGGGCATCTGCCTTTTGCCCTTTTGCAGTGCACCTCTGGTTTCATCTTCTCTACAACCCTGTTTTAAGTAGTAGAAGACAGCCATTAAATCCACCCCTAATCTTCCCTTCAGGATGAATAAACCCAGTATTCTCAGCCTTTACTTCCTCCAGTCTCTTAACCCTTTCAGTTTTCCTCTGGACTGTCCCTGGTTTAAGATCTCTTTTAGCAGTGGCTCCATGACTGGATGCAATAGCCCATCCCTGCTTCCACTTTCTGGGTAATTCCTTTCTTTCCATTTGAGCTCAGTCAGAATAGATCTCTTTTTCATACTAATATTCTTCAGAGCTTGTCTGACTTTCTACGTGGTGGGAACCATTAGAACCAAGAGCTTGTGCCTGAAGATCAGTCAACATCTTGTCCCCTTTGCTCTTCAGGGCAGGCCACAATGAGATGCCCCCTGCTTGTTTCTTGAGCACTCTGATGTCTCCTTTCCTGAAATCTAATGTCTTTAGAATCAGAGAATCACTAAATGTAAGGGGTTGGAAAGGTCTTCTAGAGATCAGCTAGTTCAACCTCCCTGACAAAGCTGGATCACCTAGGGCAGACCACAGAGGAAAGCATCCAGGTGGGTTTTGAAAGCCACTAGAGAAGGAGACTCTACAGCCTCTCTGGGCAGCCTGTTCCAGCACCCCAACACCCTCAGTAAAGAAGTTTCTCCTCATGTTGAGGTGGAACTTAGCTTATATCCGTTATTCCTTGTCCTGTTACTGGGCACCACAGAAAAGAGGCTGCTACTTGCCCTCCTCACTTTTCTCACAGCTTCCAACCACCATCAGTCAAGGCAGCAGCAGACTATCATACCCCTCACCATTATTTATAAGCAGCAGATTCATCAGAGCACCTTCCCTCTCTGGCCAGTCTAGCAGCTGAATGAAAAAAGTTGACTACAAAATACTCCAGAAACCTCTTGAATTGCTTGCAGTGTTGCAGTTTGCTTTTCCAACACGCATCAGTGTTGGTTAATAACCCTCATGAGAGCCAGCAACCACGATCCTGATGCTTCTTTAAATGATTTGAAGAAGGTTTTGCCCACTACCTTGTCTCTAGCTGATGATCTGTAGCAGATGTCCCTCTTGGTCCCCCTTCTGATTTTCCCCACTAGCTCTTGGCTAGCCCACTGCCTCATGGATAGCAGGGTGCCATGCATCTGAACCTCTGCCTCACACAGAGTGCAAATCCCCTCATTTCTTTGTCCTTTCTTCCTGTCCTTAAAGACCCACTGACCACAGCACTGCAGTTGTGCTGTTTATCTGAAAGACAAGGCTCTAAAATACACCAGTGTGACTATTGATATCTCTGAGGAAGAACTGGTAATTGAAAATTGAGAGATAAGTAAATCAGGATTACTTAAGAGAAGCTGCAGGCTCTATTTAAACATAAAGTCTGAATGCATTGAAATCCTGAGTGCTCATGTTCTGGGAGATCCTCAATTGCATCAGTTTTCAGCAGAACATTATTCATCAATTACTAGATATGATTAATCTCTAGTACCAGGTTATTGAATTATTGAATTACCCAGTTTATGTATTATCAGGTTGTTATTATTATTATGAACTAGATATAGGCCATTTGTCCTCTGTGCTACTGACTCTGCTCACATTCCTTTCAGGCTTGAAAGCAGTTCATGAAAACAGAAAGTGCTGTTGATCTCATGATGCTCATGATTATTACACCCATGTGTGCGGTGATGTCTGTTGCACTCTGAGGTGCTCAACCTTGGCAGCAGAGTAAAAGGGGCATTAGATATTGGCTGCATTCCTGACAGGAGTCAATCAGTTTATAGTAGCATAAGTACTCCTGTCTTAATGGGTATGTAGAAGGGTATGGGTATTGGGTAACTGAATGGCTTTCTTGATGGTGGAGGAGACCATCTTTCTTTGGAGCACATGATTTCTCATGATTTCTTCTACTGATCTCTTAAAAGAAAATTGTTAGCTGTCATAGGTTGAGCCCATACAGCTGCTCTCTCACTCCTATGCCACTCTGGTGGGTTGGGAAGGAGAAAATACAACAAAAAACTTGAGGGGCAAGACAAAGGTCAGGGAGAGCACACTCAGCAATTACAGTGATGGGTGAAAGACAGACTCTACCCAAGGAAACAAAATAAATTTTATTTAAACAACAAAACCACCACCGATTTACCACTTGAATCAGAATAGGAGAGTGATAAATACAACTTTAACAGACCCTAAAAGCACCTTCCACCCACCCCTCCCTTCTTGCTGGGCCCAGCTCTGCTACCTCCTCCCCCATGGTGTCTCAGGGGGGTAGGGAACGGGGGTTGGAGTAGATCCCAGTTCATCCTATGTTGTTTTTGCTGCTCCTTCCTTTTCAGGGGGAAAATGCCTCACAGTCCTCCCCTGCTGCAGTGTGGCATCCCTCTCAGGGGAGACAGTTCTCCACAAAGCCCCTTCTGTGGGCTACAATGCACCCAGAAACAGACCATTCCAGGGGGAGCTTTCAGCACAATCCCTGTCTTCTCTGGGCTCCGGTGTGAGGTCCTCCATGGGCTGCAGATGGGATACTTGTCTACCATTCATCTCTGAGGGCTGCAGAAGCTCAGCCTGCTGTCTTACCACAGGCCAAAAGGGAATGGCTGCTCCAAAACACCTCCCTGGCTCCTTCCTCACTGTCATCAGTATCTGCATAGTTGTTTCTCTCCTGTCCTACTCCTTTCCCAAACAAAAGTACCCCCAAAACAAAATCAGCCCAACAGCTTTTCCCCCTCTTAAATATGTTATCACAGAGGCACTGATTGGCTCAGCCTTAACAAGTGGCAGGTTTGACTTGGAGCCAGGGGAGCTTCTTGAAGCTTCTTATAGGAGCCATTCCAATAGACCACTCCCTCACTACCAAAACCCTTCCAGACAGAAACCCAACTGATGAGCAATGGTCCCCAAGTGGCCTGAAGAAATTGCAAAAAGTTGTATTGTTGCCTAACAGTGAAATCCTGGAATGCTCTGCTGTCATGCTGCTGTAAAGGTAAGAAAGGCATGTGGGTCTATTCCAGCTTATTGAATCTTGTCCAGAGTTGTTTTGCTTTACAAGGGGAAGACACAGATGGAGTTAGTTGGCAATTCTGATTTATAGGATCAGAGACTACAGACAGAAAGAATACTTTCTTGGCCATTTCTATGGCGTATGGATGACTCTGACAGTATTTTAAAGTGTACTTGTGGTGGTTTGACCTTGGCTAGGTGCCAGGTGCCCACCAAGCCTCTTTATCACTTCCCCCTCTCCTCTCAGCTGGACCAGGGGGGAGAAAATAAGATGAACCTCGTGGGCTAAGAGAAAAGCAGTTCAATGAAGAAGCAAAGTAATACCATGTGCAGAAGTACAAAGAAAACAAGGTTTATTCTCTAATTTCCATCAGCAGGCGATGTCTGGCCGTTTTTGGGAAGCAGGGCTCCAAATGTGTAGTGGAGGCACTGATGTTAACTTCATTTGAAGACTCAGCAGATCTCTGGAGGCATTGCCTTTTTGCTAATTGTCTAGGGAGCCTTGATAATAATACTGAAGGGACTGGATTTATCCTTGCATCTTCAGGAACACACCTAATATTTCACCGAGATAATGTCTAAGACAATTACGTGAATAAGGAGAACTTATTTTCACTTTATTTCTGTTACATTTCTCTTAGTCTGTAGAAAAACTTACTCAGTTCATTTGATAATTAGCATTTTCTTCCAAGAGGGTCTTATCTCCAGGTAGCACAGCACTTCAGAAATAAGCTCATGATAGTAGAGTTCAGTCTGCTGTGGTCCATGAGCCAAGTACCAGATGACCATAGGATATGCAGATTCCTTATTCATATGAAATAGATCATGATCCCTTGGAGTTGCTTCCATTTCAGATAGATGCAGATACCAACAACTCTGTTGTTAAAGTACCTTTGAAACCTGATGTATATTTGGCAGCTGGTGTTTCTGATATCAAGAGTTCTGCTCTTCTCCTAGTATACAATCAAATGTCTTTTTAGTGATGTTTGTGAGACTTTCACTGCATTACATATAGGCTTTGGATATATGGCAACTGGTGATTAACTTGTGCTCTGTGCAGTGCTGCAAGCCCCACTGGATGCAGCCAACAGCTTCAGTCTACATGTTTGGTCCTGTGTGATACTTAAATTTTCTTGGCTGGATACTTCCAGCCTTTTTAAAAGTGTGAAGCTAGCCACTCGTTTTTCAGTAAGCAACCCATTTAATTTTCACACGAAGGAGACTTGTGCTCCACAGAAAACTTAAACTCAATATTTGTATCTCCAGATATCCTTATTTTACTTCAGCTGACATGATCTCTATACCATTTCAGGTCTTTTATACTTCCTTGTCTTTGTCTTCCAAAAGCTGAAGTTCCCACAGAGACTCAAACTGGTGTTCTGCCTGAGCATCAGGTAACCTGGGTCAAAGCAAGCACTTGCATATATCAGGAGTTGTAACCTCTCCTTCTCCCTCTCCCTCCTTTCCTCCACTATAATCTTCTATGAGACACTTGTTCAGAGTACAAGCATCTAGGTTTTCCTATATTGTTCTTGGTGTAGTATCCCAAGGTTGCACAATGCCATTTCTGTCTCATTCCAAATCCTGTTCTCCAGCCTCTTCTAGAAGAGTTTATGAAGAGTTGCTGAGCACCTCCCTTGGTGTGCAAGAAGTCTCACTTGATCTTGTCTCAGTATTTGGCGTTCATGTCACCCTTCTGCTGTTCCCTGCCATCCAGGTTGACAGTGGCAGGTGTCTCTTCTTTCAGCCAGCAAGTTTTTTCCAACTGGCTACCAGCCTGTGCTCTCCTGTGAAATGCAATCCCCCTATAAATGTGGTGAATCTCTGGCAATTAGGAAACAGGAACTGTGCAATCTTTTTGCATGTTCAGGGCCACCTTGTGTCAATTAAGATGCACAGCACCACCATGGGCTGAGCCTTCCTTCCCTGTGGTCAGGGATCCATCCATACAGGGGAGCAATACATTGAATGGTGGGTATGTCTGTGGCCAGTATATTTTCCCAAAGCCAAGAGCACGGTAGTGACGAGACTGAAAGATGAATGGAATGATTGTGGTAACATCTTACAAGCATTGTATGGAAGGTGGACTTTTAATAAGAACAAGATTGTTCTTATTGTTGTACCTGTCTACAGCTGAAAGATCTAGAAGACTTGCCATTTTGATGCAAAGGTGGTCCAAGATCCTTGGAAAATCAGCTGTGGGAATTAGAATCGGACTCTGTCACTATTTAAGCAATTTTACTGCTTCCCTTTTGGGTGTTCATGGGCTGCTATCTGGAACTTTGTGGTATTAACATAATGCATCAGTTTGATTCAGTCTCTGTTGCATTTGTCCTTCAGTCCTTTATTCAACCTAGGACTACCTCATCTCTTTATGATGTATGCTGCTGGGAGTCACCCGCAGTGTGGATGAACCTGTAGGCAATCTTTTGAAGCAGAAGGCAGTAAAACATACCCCTTATAATGATGGGATCTGTGTAGGCACTCTGGTACTTGGCCAGTCGAGGCTTAGAAGGATTTCCTGCAAATCTGGCATTGAGATGGAGAAACATCAAACAACACTTATATGGCTGCAGGTGCTTCTCTGAAGGGGAGAGTGAGTCTGTGTATGTCCCTGCAGATAATGCAGAAGAGGAAAAAAATTGTGCTACCACTGCTTGTCACTATGTAAGTGAAGTCAGAGGTGCGTTTTCAGGAGCTGATCTCATCTTAAACCCACATTTTTTCCCCTTTATGCCTGTCATTAATCTGAATACTGACTACTAGTTTATGTCCTTGAAAACCCTTTAGCTTGGAAACCATAATGAAAAGTGTCACAAAGAAAAAATAGTGTTGGGTCAGATGATAGCTCCCATTGGAGGCCAAGCCTGAGGAGATTGACCTTGTTAATGTGTGCATGTACATGGCAGGGGCTTGTAACAGAACAGGATTTGCCATACTGTGGGCTATATAAGAGATCATTACATACATACCGTACACTATTACATCCCTTCTCCCACAGAAGTTCATCAGTCCAGCATGGGAAAGGTTTATCACCTGACCAAAGCTGTTGCAGTTATAAGAAGCTGAAATCCATAATCTTGTTGAGCTATAGTGTTAGAAAATATTTAGCTGATTATTGTATGCATTTCTGCCTTCTTCCTCTGCCACACATTAGCTATTAATTCTTTTAACTAGAATTTTGCTTTCTCATATTTTACAATATCTGATGGTGGGTTTTTTTACATCTTGTGTTGTTTTCATGTTTGATAAGGAGACCTAAATTTAACCCACTAAACTCTAAATGCAAAGATGCTGCTAGAAGGATTTATAGATAAAAAAGCCTTGTTTAATTAAAGGCAATTTTGCTAAAGAAATGGCTAGATAATGAATTCTTTAAACTTCTCTCTTAATTCGAGATAACATAGTTACCTAGTCTTCAACTTTGATCCAGAAATACACGGATTCAATTTCTATCTCCATTTCCAGACCCACCTGTCACACATAGATAATAATCTGGGGTAGTTTTACCTTTCCTAAAATAAGTTTAGAAGGGGAGAGGATTATCTTGGCCACTGGAGGTCACTGTAGCTCTACAAAAAAAAAAAAAAAGGAAAAAGGTAAAAAAGATGCTGGTTAACAACTGACGGAAGATGTAAAGATTGAGAGTTCTGAGACTTTCTGTGTTTACGGTGTGAAAACTGTGGGGCAAAACCAATAAAACCTTATTGCAAAATGTGACATATTTTGGCACACATTTTTTCGAATTGTGTGTGTTTAGGATTTATTTTGAGCAAATAGTGTAGGAGTCCACTTCCCTTGTGCTCCTTCTCTACATTCTGCCAAGCATTCAAGTGCTTGGTGTGAAAGAGGAGGCACCAGGCTATTGCCTGTCCTCTCATCTGTATGCAGTGATTTGCTAATCAAGAAATATTTCCAGTCTCATGTGACTGTTACACGAAGCCTCTGCTTCCTTTAGCTGGCAGCCTCTTTGGGACACCTAAGCCATGACAATATGGAAAATATAGATTACTATTTTCTTTTCTTTTCTTTTATTTTTATTTCTCAGAATTGCACCTTTGTCCATCTCCATCCCCTCCAAACAGCAAAGTTCAACCTCTGCCTTCCCGCAGGCACATGCAAGCCCTTCTGCATGTGGGCTCTTGGAGAAGGACCGTGCAAAGCAGCTCTCACTACTGCTGGTTACTGGTGCATAAGCAAGCACTGTAACTGGCTACAGCTGCCCTTCCACTGAACTGCCTTTACCTGCTGCATGTGTACCAGTGAGACCAAGGAAGGCTGCAATACCTATCTGGAAAGGTGGTTAGACTTTCTGTCCTTTATCCTCCCCTGAGCTCCTAGCTGCTGCAGCAGTACTGACATCAGTGGTTGAGACAGACAGTTTAAAGCCAGCTCGGGAAGGATGAAATTTTGGCAGTAATGCACAAAGCGCCTTCCTGCAGTAAAGCACTTTAGCATATGCTCATTCTCAAGCATAGCTATGTCCCTGACTTAAAATGGTGTCTAAGAATGGGGTTGGAGAATGTAAAAACTTTTTAAAAGATGCAGACTCAGTTAAGTTATTCTAAGTTCTTGTGAACCATCCTGTTTCCTGTACTCTCACAGCTGGTCCTTGGAGACCTCTCATAGGGAGATATAGATCTCGCCTCAAAAAAGCTTTTGGCTAGAGAAAAACAGCATATGAAAAGTACATGTGAGGGAAAATGAGATTCTGGTCCAGTAGATCCATATCTACTGAAAGCACTGAGGTCAAGGTTCATCCTATGCAAGATACAAGCCTCAGTTTCCTTTCATAATTTAGCTCTGCAGTGATTCCCCCTTCTGCTTCCCTTGAACAGCAGAGAAGAAAGCATGTGAGTGATGTTGGTGAGAGCTGACACCTCTCCAGTACAGAAGTACCCACCTTTAGGTGACAGTCATGCTCAATAGTAAGCTGAGCCATGCTGTCAGCAGCACAAGAGACCTGTTTCACCAGGAAAAACCTTGTGAGACATGCTGACAAACCAAATGGCAGAAAAAGTAACAAATGTGGTGCATTTTCGAGAGAAGCCAGGGTTGCTCTTATCTCTTTCTCTGGGGGAGGTGGTAACAAGTCAGTTTAATAGTGAATTCATGCATGCTTAGGTGTGGCAGTTTATTATGTGTATTGACAGCTGATACCTTTGGAAATAACCCTGATGCACGTGTCTGGACACTGATAATGAAAAGTGTGGCTAATAGGTTTGGAAGACAAGACAATTGTAGGTTAAGATAAAAGCTGATCAAATCATGGAGTGAAAGCCTATAGATTTCTCTGGCTCCAGATACACTTAGCCTGCATGCAGTCAGTGAGTCATGCTTGTAAGTGGCTCATGCAGACAACAGCAGCACTTGCAAGGTATGTGAGGTATGTATATAATATGCCTGGCTACTGGGCTGGTTTTATGTCTGTGTCATGACATAGCTCAAAAAAGAGGCAATGAACTTGGAAAGGGAGGGCTATGAGGATTGGGGTCTGGAACAGCTGCCTTACGATGAAAGGCTGAGACACCTGGGGCTTTTTAGTCTGGAGAGGAGAAGACTGAGAGGGGATCTAATTAATGTCTGTAAGGGCTGGGCATCAAGAAGGCAGGGACAACCTCTTTTCAGTCATGCCTTGTGATAGGATGAGGGGCAATGGATTCAAGCTTGAGTACAGGAAGTTCCGCCTCAACATGAGGAAGAATTTTACTGTAAGGGTCACAGAGCACTGGAACAGACTCTCCACAGAGGTGGTGGAGTCTCTCTCTGGAGACTTTCAAGTCCTCTCTGGATGCATTTCTGTGTAATCTGTTCTAGTTCTGTCCTGCTCTGGCAAGAGGGTTGGACTCGATGATCTTCAGAGGTCCCTTCCAACCCCTAACATTCTGTGATTCTGTGGAAAAAAAAAGCCTCTTTGTTGCCTGTTGGAGACGCTCAAATGTTTATGAATGAGATTTTCATGAGTGTCCCATCAACCTCTCCCTTAAGAGTATTGCACTTAGGCCACATATTTTTAAGGCTGGTCTTACCTGTTAATGATGTTTGATGCATTCATGTATTTGCACAACATCTTTCACTCATCTAAGGAGCTGTTAGGATGCTAGTATTGACGGATTTGGCTTCACTTTGTGTGTGAATGTGATCAATACATCATCAGAATTGTGTCCTGAGCTGGAGTTTGAAGGAGGATAGAGAAATGCTGTTCCAGGACAGTTCATTGCAAGTGTCCCAGGCACAAAAAGTAGTGAGTGTAAAAATGTCTATGAATATAGCTGATGAAAATGGGAAAATAAGGGAATAGACTCATGGATGGTGTCATTGCTGGACAATGGTACCACAGACCCTCTGGCACAAACAGGTTACTAAATCCTGCCTGTGACAAGGCTTGTCTTGACAGGATTATAGCCAGAAGGGAGAGGCTGGTACAAAGGACACCATGTGAAGGTCAAGGTGTGTGCTCTCCTGCTTCCAGCTGGCAGAAACTGGAGGGGTTTAAAATGCTGACTGTGAAGTTTGATCTGATTTACTGGCCTTCTGGGTTGTTTTTTTTTTTTTTCTTTAAAACTCAAGTGTGGGAAGAGACCTTATTTGGGGCTGCAATTTTCCTTCTACACAAATGTGTGAGCCTATGTTTCAGTAACATCAGAGATAAGTGGAGAGCAGTGACACCAGGTTTGCATGCAAGGGCCAGGTGAAAGCTGCCAGGAAAAGGAGTCTGAGCTGAACATGGAGGGTGGGCTGAGTCTTGATGCTGGATTTCCTGGACAGACCTGGAGAAGAAAGGACAAGGAAGCCTCCGTTGTGCACCAATGATCCCTGAAGGGAGGGAGCATGTGCATGCATAGATCCAAGGGGCATGCATAGAAGGGGAGAGTCCCAAGGAGAAGTAGGTGCTGGTGGCTCTGCTCACTATTGAGAAGGTTCCTTCATTCTTTTTCAGAGAGTAAATGGAAATCATACACTTAACAACTCATCAGCCAGCTTGTTTGTTTTCAAAATGTTTTGTGTTTACATCTTTTTCAACCTTTCAATTTGAATATCAGATGGGGAGAAGGATTTCAGTGAAAGAGAAGTGGAAAAGTTCCAAGGCGTTTTCAGCAAGGATTTCACTGAAAGACAACTTCTCAGAGGGAATCTTTTCTAAAAGTTACCATTTGATCCTGACCTCCAGTGCAATTTGGAAGATCAGATCTCTAGCTCCTGGTTAGAAAGAGTGGCTGACAAATCTATTAAAAACAGCCATGCTTTAAACAGAAGGCCTGGCATCTAAAAGACCTTCTCCATCACTCTATCCTTAACACCACATAAGCATCTCTGGGAGAAGGAGGACCAAACACAGGGTGATGTACCTGTAGCTCAACTTTGCTAATTATCTATAACTGCCTGAGTGATTTTGAGCAAGCCTCCGTGCTCCTGCATGTTTTCCTATCAGTCAAATATGTTTTTCCTGCCAAATGCTACGATGTCTGTCTTCTTTCAGGCACTCCAGTATTTCCAGTCTGTTTACCAGTTCCTCCCTCAGTTTTTTCAGGGCTATTGCTTGACCTGTTATCCTATGTTTTATAGGGATATCTGACAGTCATGGCACAAGCTGCCTTCCCCTCCTAGATCTCCCTGAAGAGCCTATAATATAGCTCACTATCCATAATGATGTGGGCACCTCCTGTTTCATATGAACTCATGTCTACCACAGTGGCACGTCTGAAAACAGTGATGAAAACCTGTTTGGTTTGTAGTTTCAACCTGCTCATGGTCTCTCTGCTCTTCCTATCAATACTAATCCTAATGAAGCAGAAGCTGTAACTTCTACCCAACCTCTATCTGGTAAGGATGATCAGATTAAAGCAAGTCATCTTTGAATTTACTTGTGAGCCTGGTTCAGTGCAAAGTTTATGCTATTATGGGTCATGAAGCATAAGACAGGGGGGTGGTGATAACTGGATTTGTCAATCCATGACAACAGTTTCACCAAGTTCTTTCTTCACTCCTTCATGGCAGGTTGCCTTTGGAGGAGCAATTCAGTGTCTTGCTTTCTCTTCCCCTTTAGTAGGCTCAGTCCTGTGTAACCTGTTTTGTTGTTTTCTTTTATTCCTCTGAACTTTCTGAGAGTAAGTTGGCTCCACCAGAATGATTCTGAAGTGCAGGTATGTTGTAGGGGTGTTGCTGTCATCCAGAAAAAGTTGTGGTCAGAGCTCTGCTCAGCTCCAGGGCTCAGGTACATCAGTCATATGGGCTGTATGAACTCAGCTTTTTATCAAAACAAGTGAGTCTTATCTGCTGGCTGCTACAGATGCTCAAAGCGCTGTCAGTGAAGGCAGGAATGTTGTAATGGTCTTTGCTGGGACACTTCTGGGTTGAGAGTGAACCTGTTTCTCTACTTCATGCTCATGCAGAGGTGAAAGGATAGTCCTCACTGTCTATCAGAGCAGCTCTGGAGAAAAGACAAGGGAAGGGAAACTGCTTCTGCTCTCCAAGCCTGACTCCCTTTCTGCTGGGACAGACATGCCAGGACAGACTGCCAACCTCCCCGTTCTTCCCCTTCTCCTTCCCTGTTGGTGCTGTCATGGGGGTCTGGGTTTTTCCCAGCCAGCAAACGATCTACTGAATTTGGACCTTGCTCTGTCAGAACTTGTTTCTGCTGGGAGCTACAAGATGTGGCCATCCTCTGTCACAACTTGCAAAGTCCTATTTTTAACATAATAAATAAAAAATAAAAAATCCCACCCCTAAATGAACAGTTTGTCAGGTCAGAGCTATCCACCAGTGAAGATTTTGACTAGATTTTTGACTAGATTTGGCCATGTGGCAGGGGGTGTGACAAAGACCCAGAAAGAGGGTGCTGATGGACACGTACATGCAATGCTGATGTTATGCGTACTACTGCTTTGGTAGAAGCTCACTTTTCTGCTTTAGTTATCTTGCATGGGCAATGAAGGCATTTTCTCAGGTTGCTTATGGTCCTGTGCATTCTTAAGTCACTGAGGGTGGGCAATTTGCAGGTCTTGTTTCCAGCTGTTGGGATTTTGGTTGCAGCATGCATAGTTTTGGACATGTGTCTGAAGGTCATCTCTTGGAATTATAATATTACAAAGGAATTCAGTCTTTGCTTTTTCTTCCTTTTCAAAACCAAATAAATGAAATCTTTCTGTGTTCTGTTAAAATATGATAAGGGTTTTATCCTGGATTGCTATTCTCACTTCCCCATGATAGATACAGTAATGCATGATCATACACATCCAGCTCATATTTCACTACACATTGTACACAGTGAATAATATCTGACTGTGGGCCACAGTTTAGAGAACATAAAGCTAGGCAATTTGCAGTAAAATTTGGATTTAGACACATTACTGCTAGTCTCCATCATCCCCTGTATAACAGACAGTGGAAAAAGGCATTAGAATAATAAATTGTCCACTGAAAAAGCTGTAAATCCCGACTCCACTATGAATTTAGCATGGCAGAACTGCCTTAATGAGCCACGGGCTGCCACCTACTGACATGCTGTTCAGCAGGAGACTGAAAGTAAGAAGGCTGTAATGTTAGAAATGTTATGAGATTCCCTGGCAAGACACAGAGGTATGAAGAAATGGGTAAGGGGGGAATCATCAGCCTGTTCGTGGTTGGAGTAGGAAGTAACAGCTGCAGCTCAGGGAGGTGGTGTTGTCATACTCTAACTGCTTAAACATTTCATAACTTTGTGGTAAGAATTTTCTTAGGATTCATTTGCTACCGCCCTTCACCTTGCAAAATGGGCATGATATTTGGTTGGCACAGTCACAGCAGAGGAATGGGTGCTGCAAAGAAAGGAGGCAGACAGGCATTCATTTCACCCAGTAAGAGTTGAAAGAGTTCAAGTCTGACTTGATATACTCAGAAGCAGAAACAAGAAAATCCACCACTTTTGCTTTCTCAACAAGTCTCAAGGTTGCAAGGGCTTAATTTGGCACTGCTGAAATATTCACGTTCTCAATACCATAACTATCCAAAAAATTGGACTGCAATGAGAATTATTGCAGAAATTGTACTTTGAGCTGGAAATCAGAAATGTATATATTACTAAGAAAATTATTATTTAACATTACAGATGTGATTACCTTAATAAAGAAATAATTATATAATATGCAATGTAATTTTGTTATTAAGAAGCATTTAGATTTTAGTATGTAGATATTTAAAGAAGTTCAAAATTCCCCCATTGAATAGAGAGTTTAAAGTACTATTCTGGTTATACCACCAGGGAAATTCAGCTTCTGCATGAAAGAACGAAAGCTTTAAATAGCACAGCAAAGGGATTTAAAATGAAAGGTAAATTATTTTTTGCTTCCATTTTGTGCCTGCCACACAGGGAGGTACTGATGAATGTTTATTTCCTAAAACCTGTGCACAGTATGTGCAGGAAAGGGTTAGATCACTGTCTATGGGCTGGGATTCATCTTGTGGAGTTTCAGAGAAATACATTGTCATCTTCTACATTTTCTGCTAGAGAGCAGATTTCCTCAGAGCCTTAAAATAGATATTTGAAAATGTGTCTCACCTGTCCTGCTTTAAATGTCTGCCTAAGGATGAGATGAGTCATGTTCCTTGCTGTCAGCAGTGAAGGGAACTGACGCAGCAAGTTCAGACAAGCCCACCCCATCCTTTGAGTTCCCAGAGAGTAGACACGGATGGAAACAGCAGCAGAACATTTCCCAGGTACCCTTCCACCACCTCCTGCCCTTGATTTAGAAGACCTATGCAGTAGGGGAGAAAAGGAGATTAGATTTCTCTAACCAGGTCTGCATGATCTCTGACAAGCAGCTACAGAGGGTATTTGCCAGCAGAAGGTTCCTGGTGGTGCCCAAAAGCTTTGCCTTCTTTTGGGCACGAAGTCTGCAGGCTTGGGGTGTTGGGGATCTCTTGAGCTGCTCTCCTCGTGGAGTGCCCTTCACTTGTCCCAGGGGAGCACTGACAGCCTCTGCCTGTGCAGACTTTGGTGGTTGGTTTAGCATGGCAGTGGGCCAGCTCTCAAAGACTGTACAGACATATTTCTCCTTCTTTCAATTCTTGGCTTTTCTGTTGTCAGGAGAATCAAAAAAGCCCAGCCAGGGCTATAGCTCTTGTGAGGAGGACACACAGTCACCAAGACCCTGGCTGAAGCAAGCAATTATTTCCCAGGTGAGAACATTTCAATGACAAGCTGCCTTAGGATAAGAGATCAACAGAAATGAAGTGAGGGATACAGTCCATCTAGATGA
Source organism: Chloroceryle amazona (assembly GCA_027560015.1). Classification (NCBI taxonomy): domain Eukaryota; kingdom Metazoa; phylum Chordata; class Aves; order Coraciiformes; family Cerylidae; genus Chloroceryle; species Chloroceryle amazona. The sequence continues at coordinate 91,409 of JANHFX010013032.1, read as the reverse complement.
CTCTATGTTTCAGGAACTTGCAAATTTCAGTGAAAAACTAATGAAAATTTAGCCTCAATTTTTTTTTCCCCCTCTAACTGTCCCTCTCGCATCATACAGCTGATCAATAATTTGCCTTGACATCTGAGTTGAAAAAAGAAAGGGGAAAAAGGGAAACTCATGGCAATATGCCACCTAATTATATCTACAACACAAAATCACTGCTTCAGCTGTATCTGACAAATATCAGGGAAGCTTTAAACCTAACTATGCATGAAATTTCTAACAGACTTACCACATGTGTGAAAATTGCCTGCAAAACATTTAAAAGGATAAATTCTACACTTTATTCTGTTCTAATTAAATAGACAATGAGGCACCGTATCTGTTTTTTAAAAGCCTTAGATTCTTGCACATCTCATTATAATAATTAACAATACCACTGCAAGTGAAAATCAGTTTTGAGAGAGCTGATGCCCAAGTTGTCATGAAAGAGAATAGTGAGGAGAATTGCTTTCTACTTGGAGAAAAGCAAGCTGTGAGATTTCAAAAATAATTATGACTGTGAAAAATCTGCTTGGCAGCTTATTTCATTTGTGTCTCAGGGTTGCCATTCTTTCTTTTCAATGATTTCTTGCTAGATCTAAATACAGACCACCAGTCTGAAGTTAATTCCCTACTTCAACTTTTAAACTCACTTTTGATGAGAACTGGGAAAGAATTATGTTTGGTGACTTCCATGATACTCCACACTTAACTGCACTTCATTTTCATTCCTGGATCTAGACTTCAAAGTGCCACAGAGCTATTAATCCATCCTCCAGTGTTTGCCGTTTAGTCCTACTATAACTTCTTGCTTTACTGTGGTTGGCATCAGAAAATGCAGGTTAGCTTTAGCAGGGGCATCAGGAGTGTGTCCAAGGACTTCACAGTCTGAGGCTTTGCTTTTGTGACTGTTTGTGCAAATCCTTAATTGTACTCTCCTTAGTAGTCCCAATGTATGCCTTAAGGTATATTATCTTTTAATAAAAAGGGAAAAATGAGGAGCCCTAATAAAGAGTTTCAAATGCCTAGCCTTGTCATAACCCCCTTGATGCTTTACAAAGTAGAAACAGCACTCTGGTGATCACATACAGTGCTTGCCTGTTTTGTTTTTAATGTGCTGCTATGGGGAGTGTCAAGGGTATTCCTATAAGGAGAACTGGAATGAGAAGTGCTTATTATGGGCTCTTGTTAGGACTACACACTTGAAACAAAACTAAACTATGCTCTATTAAATTTTGTCTTGGCTGTGCTCCCTAGGAAAAGGAAAAAAAAAAAGAGAAAAAAAGAACAAAAAACCCACAGAGGATTATAAACCCTCCAAAGGAATGGGCTTGAATGCAGATGTTGCTGGTATTTTTCTAATCTTATTGAAAAGCTATTATTTTCTGAAAGACATGACATTAAGATTTTTTTCCTCTCAGTTTGCCTATTTTGCTTGCAAAGATTACCTTTTAAAAGATAATACCTGATGCCAAATCTCTTCTGAAAACACGGATAGGAGTGTGGCAAAATGTGGTCAAAAATAAGCACAGACAGATGGGGCAGAAGGACTCTTTCCTCGGGGATGAAAAGGGCAAAAAAACCCATCTGAAAACACAGCGATTTGGAACACAAATTGTCTCTCTAAAGCTCTGTTGCGGAACATGACACTTACCAAAAGAAGACCTCTTTCTTTTGTTGTGCTGTTTGGTCCCACCTGTTTGCTGCCTTCATTTGCCTTTTACTACCTTAATTGTGAGCTCTTAGTGGCAATGTCTGGCTTGTGTAGATGTGAAGTTTTTCCGTTCGTAAGCAGAGGGGGATGTGATGTTTTCTGTCTTAGCATAACAGTAATTAATGCTAAGATGACTGGCGCTGGATGCAGCAGGGATTCTGACAATTGGAAAAGGCATTTTGAAAGTTTTACACCTATACCTGCAGATATTGTGTAATGACAAAATTGAGAGCAACACTGAAAGTTTCTTTGGTTTATACAAGACTTGTTACATCTATTGACATATTCATAGCTACTCCATGATGGTTTTCAGTATTTATGCACAGATTTCTACTGCGTACTTTGGGGGGGCGTTAAAGAGATGTGACTTTATTCCTGCTATCTATTCTATGGAGAAGACTTCCATAAGCATTAATGGGGGATAATGCTCAGTTTTTCCACATCTGACTAGTAGAACAAGGAAGATACGACTCCAGATCCTATGGCATGGAGTCAAAATGTTCCACCTCTTGGGCAAGTGCTCAGACTGCCAGGCAGTGATACAAAACAAGGGCACTGATCCTTCTCCTCTTGCTCTGTTACTGGTGGACTCTGGGTGGGTGATATGTGAAGTCCGGGGTTTTCTGTCCTCAGCTGTGGGGTCCAAATTCCTCCTCAGGACTGTCCTGCACCAAGTCATGTAAATAGTGACATGACAGCTGCCTTTTTGAAGAAAAGCAGATTAAATGTCACCTAGAGCAAAATTATCTTCATAAAACTCATTATTCCAACAAACACATCCTAATTGTTTACTAGTGGACAAGAGTGCACTTAAACCAGGTCCCACTTACAACATCTGAAAGATGAAAGCCATTCCTGGTGCTGAAACCACACTGAAACACTGTTTTCCTTGCTTATGGTTCTAAAATGCTCTCCTCTCCTGTAAATGTATTTATGGTTTAACTGAGACTAGTCTATTATTTAGAAAAGCAACTTGGGAGGCAGTTTTTAATAAAAGAAACTATATGAAATACAGTTTATTGCATTATAAAGCTGTATGTTGCAACCTGAATTTGACTGCTGGCAAATCAACAAAACAACCCAAGTAATGATTTGTACATTCTGCTTTTACCATCAGAAAATGAATTTTGCTCTTAAGTGTTATATGCTGATTTTCCTCCTCATTACAGGCTAGTCAGAAGTAGCAGACTAGAAAGGCACTGCCATTTGTTTTCCTAGACAATAGAGAAAACTCCAGGTCTTTAATGTACTCCTGGGCAAAACATATATTCAGTTGTTAATGGTCATTGCATGAGGTTGACTGATTCCTTGATGACTGACTCTGTGGAAAACAGAGTTGTCTCTGTCCCTTCATTTCTCCTTCCACAGTTCCAGCTGTTTTAGGGAAGAGCAAAAAGGCTTTTCATATACTGTTAAAAAAAAAAAAGTGTTTTTTTTTTCTTTTCTTTTGTTGTTGTTGTTGTTTGGTTGGTTGGGTTTTTTTTCCATTTTTTTTTCTGTTTTTAACACAAGACTTTGATTTTCCTTACAAGCCTATGGATGCTGTGTGACCACTAAGTACCTGTTTATTACTTTTCTTTCCCCTATTTTGCTGCATCCAGGTGGATACTGCAACCCCCATTTTTACGCCTCAGGTACTGCTCTGTTGGCATGGAGTGTTGGTGAGCCCTGGGCCAGCTCTCAGCAGAGCTGAGTGCAGTGGGTTTATACTCACTGTGTGGCTCCCCAGGGAAGTCCTCAGATCCTCTAGCTCTGTTACTTGGCTTCTAGTGTCTGGACTTTAAGTATTTGCATTTAAAATGAACTGTCTTCCAATCCTTACAGAAACGGGACAAACAGATACACAGTTTTGTCCTGAGTTTGAGTCTGAAATACTTTTAGCAGTCTAGGCTATAAATCCTTGGGCTGGAAGAAGTAAGAGTTTATCAGGGAAGAGATTAAGTTTAAACCCAGCATTTCCATGTTGATAACAGCATTATTATTGCCATCAAGCGCACGCACTGCATATCTCACTAGTAAGTAGCTCTAGTGTATCATTCAGCTTCAAGGTCTATTCAAAGGATTTTTTGCTATGCTCTTCTTAGCTTTGGATTGACCTTGCTTTCTTCCCCTTGTTTGTTTGAGGAACAAGTTTTAGATTAATTATATAAGCATTTACAAAGACAAACCTAAATCTATTCAGGTCGTCTCATGTCATGGCCCACAAATACTCCAGATGAAAATGAAGATATGTTATACAGTTAGATGTTTATAACTGCAGGTTAATAATGAATACTTGATTTGTCTTATTTTTTTAACTGTGGCTGTTGCAAGAAGAGCAGCATCAATGTGCTCATTGGCTGAAAGTTCATTGCAAGCAGATGCTTAAGCATTCACTCATACTTTCTCTTAGTCTCTGCAGTTAACCTGATCCTGTTGCCCACAGTGCTTCTTGGTGGCTAGCCAAGGCCCTGGGGTGTGAAGCTGGGCTTCTGTCCAATATGTTTGGATGATTTGTGGGTGCACATGCAAAGACTATCTGAAAAATCCTTCTTTTTTTTTTTTCTTTCTTCAGATTATAAACTCTGACATCAAGGATTTACATTGTGTCCTTTTTTTTTTTTTTTTTTTTTTTTTTTTTTTTTTTTTTTTTCTCCACCAGTGCTGCTCTTTTTGAGACTGCTCAACAGTGTGTGTCTCCCTCATCCTTATCAAGGGCGACACTCTTAGTCCTACTGGAAGTGTCTCTGTTGTTTTTAAGAGGAGCAGGGCACTGCAGTTTTTTTCTCTTGCCACTTGCTGAAAGCTGAAACAACTGGACCTCTACAAATCCATTGTTCTTTGGCCAATTCCACAGACTGTGACTGGTCAATACTATGCACAAACGATCTTCCTTCTGCTTGTTCAATATTATGCACAAACAATCTTCCCTGCACCTTGTGATCAAAGCACATTCACCTTCATCAGCTGCACAGTGCTCCTAACAAGTAGAACAAACGTTGTAGTATTTGTTGAATTTATTTTAAACATAGTAAGTTGAAGTTATTTTAAACATAATACCTGCATGGTGTTTTGCTTTCCTGAATATAGAAGTCCAAACCAATAGTATATTTGCATAAAGCAAATGCTTGAATGTCTTCACAGACCATCTTAATTCCTTATAGTCTTGGTTGGTCTTGATGAAGTGTTTGAATGATATTGGCACAGATGTCGGCATCTGGGTTTTTTATAATCTGGCATCCTTAAGTGACATACTGTGTATTTTGAAATTATTGTTCCTCTTGCTTCTTTGCAGCCCTCCAGCCATTTCCTGTGGGTATTTCAGTATTAACACTCTATCCACCTCTTGGTCAGCCTCAGAATTACAGGAAGTAGGGGTTACTCGATCTGATTTTAGGTATCTACTACAGGTGCTCATATTAGGAATCAGAGAATGTTTTAGGCTGCAAGGGACATCTAGAAGTCATCTGGTCCAACCTCCCTACACAAGTAGGGACATCTCTACCTTGGGCAGGTTGCTCAGAGCCCCATCAAGCCTGACTTTGAATGACTCCAGGGATGGGGCCTCCAGCACCTCTCTGGGCAGCCCATTCCAGTGGTCTATCATCCTCACATTAAAGAACTTTTTTCTAATATCCAGTCTAAATCTTTCCTAACTTAAAACCATTGCTCCTTGTCCTATCATTACGAACCCTTTTGAATAGACCTTCCCCCACCTTCATGTAGGTCCCCTTCAGGTACTGGAAGGTCACTAGAAGGTCGCCCCGGAGCCTTCTCTTCTCCAGGCTGAACAGCCCCACCTCCCTCAGCCTGTCTTCATACGAGAGATGCTCCATTCCCCTGATCATTTTGGTGGCCCTCCTCTGGACACTCTCCAATATGTCTGCATCCTTCTTGTGCTGGGAGCTCCATAACTGGACATGGCACTCCAGGTGAGGTCTCAGCAGGACAGAGTAGAGCAGCAGAATCCCCTCTCTTCATCTGCTGGGCACAGTTCTTTTGAGGCAGCCCAGGATGTTATTTGCCCTCTGTAAGGAGAGAGGTTGCTGGTGAAAACTGAGGCAAAAAAGTTATTGAGTACTTCAGTCTTCTCCTCACCCATTGTTGCTAATTTGCCTTTGTTAATCACCAGCAGCAGTCCAGGAAAAGAGTTCAGATGCTACTTCTCTGTGCAGATAGCCTACGTTTCCATCAGAGGAAACAGCTTTAAACTCCTTAAGGTGGACTGTGTTGTAACAGGATAGATCCGTTCATTGTATGGTTTGAAATTATTCAGTGGTTAAACATGTTCAACTATACATAAACAACTACTGAGTGTAAATCAGGTGAACAGTTTTCAATCACACAAATAATCTTTCCTATCTTGCATATTTGTTGAAATGAAATCCTGCAATTAGGATGGGAGTCTGTTGCTTTTTGCCTGGCAAAGTCTTGGTGATAAACTTTGGTGGCCACTGTTACAAATATCATTGCAGCCATATAGAATCATAAATTACCACTTGAATTGAAACTAGATTTGCTGAATGATTTTTCAATACATGAGACTTCAGATGGTTTGTAAAACGGATCGGAATTTCTTTTGGTTGTACAACAACATTGATCCTCACAAGATGGAAAACCTCTCATATCTCCTTTTAAAAGCCTAGTGTGTTGCCATAAAGTGAATTGTTTCATACAAATGTCTTCTATCTATGATTAATGATAAAACTGAAGAATTTTTGTATGATACAGGAAAAAAGGTTAGCTCTATCCAAAAGAAAATGCCAAAATGACAAGTGGCAGTTTCATCAAACAGGCAAGAAAATTTGAGACAATGCTTTTGTGTTGACCAAAAATTACAATTTTGCAAATTTTGGCTTTTGCTTTGGTTGCTTGTCTCACTAGGTGTAATTTGTATAACTGTGATAATATCAATAGGTGTAGTATAAAAATTGATGCAAAAAAGTAGGATTTGTGCCTATATATGTGTGATGACTTCATGACATGTATGTTGGGAGTGGTTTCAGACAGTTTGACACATAAGCTTTATAATGATACTGTCTGAGCAATTCCCTCATAGCATAGTAGTGGCTCACTTAAGAACAAAGAGAGCTCTGTACTTGTGGCTTGCTCAGCAGCATCTCCCTTGCTCCTTGGTCTGATCTCAGGCTAACCATGGCTTCAGCTTTTGACACTCCTGCTAATCTTCATTTATGGCTACAGCAGTGTGCCAGCAAGCTAGGCTCACCTTTTATGACTTCAGGACCTACTGAAGCACACAAAAGTGGATAAGGTGCAATTCTCTGTGCATTTGGGATTCTCCATGGCCCCTGAGACACCTGCCTGGGATGTATGCCGTGGGACTTAAGAGAGATCTGTGCTCTTCCAAAGGGGCAGGTGCAGGCCAGGTGGGTACTCTGGGGCATCTGAAATATATCTAGCTACCAGTACTCTGGCAACTAAATCGCACTCTGAGACACTCTCTACAATCAAGGAGGAACAATAATAATTTTTAGAGAATGATTCAAGATACTAGCTAAGTTGAATCATGCTGCTATTTCTTTTGCTGTCAACTGGAGAAGACTCTTCAGATGATAATGCTCCCAGTGCTAAGCATCTCAGTTTGATTAGGTCTGGGTTTGTACATTTAGCTGTTCCAGATGACACAGAAACTGTGCAGAAAAGCATATGCTGATTCTAATTAGTTTCTGATTAGAACCAGCCAAAGTGTTTTTCTCCAAATAACATATTTACAAAAAAAACCACTACCATTTCAAGGTGGCTGAAAATAATCCATGATATTTGTCTGTTTTGTCAAAAGACTGAGTTGCATAAAAGTGACAGCAAGGAGTTTACTTTGATCTTTTCTAAAAGGGTTGTTCCCTCATTTGTCTGCCTGTTAAGGCTCTGACACCGACAGGAGCAAAAGTGGCCAGACACACTACCTTGCCAGAGGAAGAGAAATGTGCTGCCTCATGCTCCTGTGGTTTTCCTGCTGATATCCATTCAAAGCTTTGTACCCTTTATTTTTTCTGATTCTTTTCTGATTAGAAGCCTGTAGGTCCTGGGTGATGGTGTGTTGGCTGGTAGACTGAAGCTGTGGTACATCATTACACTTAACACTGCTTCTCTTTGCTGCTGGTTTGTTTATAATCACTTGCTGCCTTGGAGCAGATGATAACTTGCTGGAGGCAGGGCTGGCCTCCCTGTACTAGCGCTGCACCTCTGCCTTGCTCAGGATGCTGCAGACAAGGATTCATCTTCCCCCAGCTAAAGATTGTTTCTTCTCGTCCTTGCTAGGGAGATGGGATGAACATGAGAGTCCTCTGACTATGTTGCCCCCTCCTCCACTGCTGACACCATTACATTTATAAATGTCAACCAAGAAAGACCTGGTTTAGAGAGGAGATTGGGGCTTAAACTTCCTTCCGAGTCATTCTGCTTTGAGTATTTCAGAAACTACACAAAGCAGAGGCATCACCAGGAGGGATTACAGTAACATCAAGAACAGCCCACAGCTTGGCCATTAGGAAGTTCTCCTGGAGCACAGTGCTCCTTTATGTGGGACCCACATATCCCTAACGTGGGTGCTGTAACCACTGGGCTTCTGGCCACAAGACTGCTGTCTCCTTCAGCAGGCTTCTGAGTCCAGCTGTTTTGTTTTCATTCTCTTTCCATTTTTTTTTCCTCTAGAGAGCAAATGTCGGGATGACAGCACATTTTTCAGGGGTATTGTTTTGCTGGCTTGTTTTGACAAGGATTGGCACATAGCATGGCTGCATCCCCGGGAATGTGTCTGTGTGTGAAATAATGAGCAATAGTCATTGTAGAGCTTTCCAGCTCTGCACACAAAAGGCAGGGGTAACCTGAGATATCTCAGCCTATGCAGTCAGGACTGCTGAGGCTTTAAGAAGCACATCATTCTCCCTCCTAGCTACACAGGGAATAAACAGGGAGTCTGAGGGGGAAGGACAGCTTCCCTCAGCACTGATCCTATCTAGCTGTGAGAGGAATGTCTAAGGAGGGAGGGCCAAATGCTCTCCCCACTCCTTGGTTGTATGCATTCACCCATGCTAGAAAAAGCAGGTGCAGTGGCATTAAACTCTAGTGGTAGAGTATTAGTAAGAGACCTTGGGAATGCATTTCATTTGGGAGCTTAAGTAAATTGTCTTTTAAAGGTTTTCTGTGTATCAAGAGGGATTGGTGTGGAGGGGATGTTTAATTTATTTACTTGATGTATTAAATTAGATAATTTACACAAATTATCAGGCCTAAATTGGCCATGGAGGAAATCAACCTGATCTCTATGAATTAGTTTATCTGTGACCTGCTTTAAGCTACCTGATAGGATTTTGATGCATAATTAATTAATTAAACAGGACAAATATTGTTACTCTGAATGAGGTTCTAGCTTACTCATCTCATGAATCAAAGCTGCAGGTGTCCATCTCACTGGCCATGCATTACTCCACGATATATTCCTCATCTGAAAGACCTCTCACTCTCTCAAGAAATCTATAAAATACTCCATTTGATACCCACTGACCCAGCTGCTTATTTCTATACTGCTGAACTCATTTCCTCTGAGGTAATTGAGTCAATCAGTTTCTCATTATTTAGCTGATCCAGCTTTGGCATTTTAATTTTAGATATTCAACAATTTCTAGTCTATCAACTTCTAATTTTGATGTATACATCTGTTTATTACTATATATTAACAATTTCCTTATTATTAATTTTGAAGCAGTTGTTATTTCATCACTAAGAAACACCTAACCATTACGTGTGAAATTGCCCCGTGTTTTGAATTATTTTTATGATGGATTTATTATTAATATATATAAATAGCCTGAAATATAACATAGACATAGAGACATTTACATAAAAAAATCAGTTGGATGAAAAGTTGAAATAGATATTTGATGGTTGTTACAGATAAAGAATAGTCAGATATTTAAATGTCTATATCACAATGACATGTCCAAAATTATTTGTAATTATCACACATTCAGCAACTAGAGGAGAGACAGGTATTAACAATAAGGAGAGAAAATAATGATATATAATATTTACTATATAATTTTAGATGTAAACTGATAAGCATGTGAAGATGTTGGTGTGAAAGACAGAAGGAATGTGAAGTGAAAAATATTCCTACAACACAGTGTCATAATTTTTCACAACATTTTCTTTTGTTTCAGGGAATTTGTTCTGCCTCTTTTTTTTTTTCCTCTCCCTATACTGTGGAAATGTTTGGTGTGGAATCCCAGAAAATCCCTTTGCAATTCTGTGTAAAGAGTCCTCTACCTGCAGCAGGTCTAGAATGCCACATTTTGAGTTCCGTGTTTTTTGACACTTTAACCCCCTTGTCTTCAAGGATGTGGCTGGGATAAATTAGCACTGAAAAGATAACTTTCAGGGCAACCTTGAACTAGTGCAAGCTTGCAAACTTGGGCCCTGAAGCTGTCCTTTAGCTGGAGATACATTGAGTGAACTCTGCTTAGAAGGTGTTTCATGGTGACTTGTGATATAAATGTATTTAGGGACTTTGATCATACTGTTGTCCTGAAGATACAGTTCTATCTGTCTGGTGTTATTTGCCAGCTGGAATGTGTGGTGTGGTTATATCCTGATTGCACAGTGATTGAGAGGAACATGGGAACTAATGATCCTTTGCCGTGGTGTCCTGGGAAAGGAAACTCCTTCCTGTGCTGTAGCAAGCAGCATCCTCATAACTGCGATATTCTGGGGGCTGAGCCTTGCCCTGGCCTGACATGATCCCAAGATGAAGGGTGTTACAGCAGGCAATGCCCATTGAAGTTTTGCTACACATCTGGCCTTTACTGCTGAACCACAAACATTTATTGACTTTATCTGACAACCCAATGTTCATGCTTTAACCTTCTGAGTGCTGAGATACTGCTTTTGAATTTAATGTGAGTGGTGAGTCTGCTGCTGGAACCAGAAATGTGGTGAAAAATACAGCTGCAGCATGAAAAACTACAAAATCAAGGAGGTAGTGACAACAGGCCAGGCACGAGTCAAGCTGGCTTCTGGGAAAGGTCAGTCCCATGAGGGCTAAGAAACGGTGGGCCAATGAATTTGCATAAATTAACTTTTGGCACTCCATTCCCTCTTGGGACTTTAGATACTGTAGCACTAGCAAAATGCAGAGAGAAGCTTCATTTCATAGTCTCTTCACTTAAAAAAAAAAAAAAAAAAAAAAAAAAAGTTGAACAGAGAAAAAGGCCACCTGGAGCATGTAAAGGGGAAGAGATAATGACTGCTGAGGAGTTCTTTCCTTTGTCTCTCTCCTCTCTTGTGTGTTGGAAGTTTCATCCCAGGAAGTCCTACTTTCTTGTCACAGACTTTATTTGATGCCAACCCCCCTGAAAACAAGCTTTGTAGAATATAACACAAAAGAGTATCTTCTTAAAAAAGAGGACACCATTCACAGACAAAATCTCCTCCACTGCCATTCTTCAGATTAATGACCTTATATGATCATCAGATCCTTCCCAGAGTCCTCTCAGATGGATTTCTGACCTTGAAAAATGCCACTTATCTTCCATCCTTCTGATCCAACATAATGCAGTTGTTGCCTTCCCTGTTTTTCTGCAGTTCTTACATGCAATAAGTGGTACCTAGTTAGTACTAATAGTAGTACTAGCAAGTAGTATCTAGTAGTCCATAGTACCTTGGATGGAGGTAAATAATGAGCTTCAGGTCTACAAACCAACTCTCAGTGCTTGGAAGATCTGATGTGTTGGCACTAATTCTAGAAACTGAGAAATCTTGTTCATGTGCATTCTTATTTTTGCTGGTGAGCATAAAATGCATCAATTAGCTGGCACTTCCAGAGTGCTCTTCTCCTACCTGTTAAGAAACAAGGGAAATTAAAAGTTAAATTAGGCTTCATGCATGTCTCCAAAGAGGGGCAAAACATGTCCAAAGAACAGCTATGAAGCTGGTTAAGGGTTTAGAGCACAAGTCCTGTGAGGAGCAGCTCAAGGAACTGGAGTTGTTTAGCCTGAAGAGAAGGAGGTTTGAGGGACACCTTGGATGTTATGAGAAATTTCTTCACTGAAAGCACTGGAACAGACTGCCCAAGAAAGTGGTTGGGTCACTATCCCTAGAGGTATGTAAAAGTCGTGTAGATGTGGCACTTAGGGACATGGTTTAGTGTTGGATTGGAAGTGCTAAATTACTGGTTGGACTCAATAATCCTAAAGTCTTTTCCAACCAAACAGATTATAAGATTCTATGACTGCATATTAGTAGATAATTCTCACCCAGTACCAGTGGGAGAAAGGCAGTACTCAATTATTTGCTAATGTGTTTCCAATATGAGACAGTCCTTGAAATGTGACACTGTATTTAAAAATGACCTAAAGGACATTTAGAGACAATTTCAGATGGTATAAAAATGGTGATGAAGTGTGTATAAATATTTACATGTTCGTTGAGAAGATGGAACTCAGCACTAATTTTAGCACTGTGGTAACACCAAAGAAGGTAAAATAGTTTTATGGTTATTCTGAGCTTTAGTTTGAGTGAACATATGGTAATCATCACTAAGCTCCGGGTCCTCCACTGTCCTTGGAGAGAGCAGTATATGTAAAGATGAGACTTGTGATCCTGTCAACTGCTCTGCCCTGACAGACGCTGTCACTGCAAATTTTCCAATGACCGAAGATGAAATTTCTTTCCAAATTACCATTCTCTCTGTGCTTTGCATACTTTCAAGAATACTGCCTGTGAGAAGGCAAGAATGACAAATCAAAACATGCAGAGTAACTTCAACATCATGAGAAGATCAGGTATGCTTGTATAACATGGAGACATCTATCGCTGAGTTCCTCAGGTCAGCTTCCTTTATAGGCAACAGGGAGGAAAAAGAATTTCCAGGCTAAACATGGGAACAGCAAGTATCTCCCATCCGAAATAAGATGCCAAGCATAGACCAGACAAACCCTGTATGAAACTACATCTGCTAACTAGACACTTGGGATGACTAACCTAGGTAGAGATTGTAAACATTGGAAAAATCAGGTGAGGATGAATCCAATTACCTGTGAGTTCTCCATATAACTGTGGGAACATTCTCAGTTTCCAGAGTGTGTACCTTGCAGCAATACTTACTGCTCTAGGTGCTCTTGATAAGTCCCAAAAGTTATTTGCTTCTGGCCCTGTCTTTTCTGATGAGGTAAGCCCACATGTAGCTCTTCTGTTTTGAGTCTACTTTAAGTAGATAAATGTTGCACCATTCCAGTGCTGTCCCCCACTGCATGAAAATTTGTCATTTTCCTTGAGGAGACAACTGAGCATACAGTGTAGAATTTAATTTCATTACACTTCTAGATGTGTGTATCAGCAGAAGCATACTTTATGAAGAATTGAGGGTCATGAAATGTGAGATGGTTTAGCATTTCGGTGGAAACCATATACCACATTTTCTATGTCGTTATGATGCTGAAGGAGAATAAGATAAATTAGTTCACCTACTTACTGTTTATCAGGTACATAAATGCTGTATTCTTTGGTACTTAGCTAGATATATGTTTCTACATCTTTAGAGGAAAAAAAGGATAAAATCTTACTGTAACTTCTTAGTTTCCCAAGCCAGGTGAAATGTGGGTTTGTGGCAAGCTACAAAAATAAAATTAGAACAAGCAATATGTAACCTTACTAGGAAGTTTTTATCCTTCTGCTACAAAGACGTGTATTTTTGATACAATGCATAATTTATTTTTTTTTTTAATGAAAGCAGAGTGGTTCCAAAGCAATTTAGATTCATTTCTGTAGCAATGGTAGAAAGATCATATGGCCTGGTCAATTTTTGTCACATATAAGACATGAAGGCATTTTCATCCAATAGGAAATAATTATGTTTCATGCTGTTTATCATCAGTGTCACACCATCTATCAGTCTCAGTGTCTCATATTTTCCAGCATCAATTATGTGAGGACTCCAAAGCACAAGTCTTTAGAATTTCCTGGAAGCAAGAAGCTTGGGGAGAAAATAAAGACATCCATCATAAGCCTATGATAGAGAGCTTATGCAGCTCACTTTGGTTCCTATATTATCCTGGATTTCAGCAGGGGCCTTGAACTCCTGACAGCATTATGAAGCAATGTGCATCAGTTCTTTGCTCTGGGCAGCACTTGTTTTGCTAACCTGAATCAGCTCAAAGTTAAGTGCCTGGACTCCCTTTCCAGTAAATGAAAAGAAATCACCACCTTCACAGGTGGAGATTCATCTCTGAGATTCATCCCAGGAGATTGATCTCTGCTGTTTTAGACATGTTGGCTGGGGCCTCCACTCCACACACCTGTTTCAATGGGATCTGCAGCTAAATAATAGACATCAATGCACTCATGTGTATGGATGGCTCCTCAGCAGCCTTTCAGAAAGAATAAATGTTCACCCCCCAAAAAAAGTGAGAAATGGAGAAATAGTTCTACTTAGGTGAAAGAAAAAAGACACCCTTCTCCAAAGTGAGAAAAAGAGAGGCATGGGAGTCAGTACGTGAGAGAGAGAGAAGATGGCTAAAGTGAAGAAAATGTCTCTAATGGTCCTTTGTCACCAAGGTTAAAGTGATTGGGCTTGCCCATGAAAGACTCAGGGCTGAAGTGGGTTGTTTTCTACAATTTACTTTGATTAGGCTTCATGTCTTTCTACTATTGCTCCTTCCCTCCCTCCCAAAAGGGGTCTGCTCTGCTTCTGATACTGTTTATCTTGCGTTTGATTTTGCTAGTCAGCCTTGTGTATTTGGGAGGATGTCCAGCAGACTTTTGGTCCCTCGTGCTTATCTCGTCCTTTGTCTAGCAGCTCTTTGTCATTTATTCATCCTATGAACATCAACTACCATCTTTCTTTGTCCCTGTGGTAATCTTTCTTGCATACTTGAGGTAAAATGGTTGCACATTGTGTCTGGCAATGACATCACCATGTTACAAAACACTTAAATACTGTTGCCTGTAATACTATTTTATTGCTTTTATTCACAATCAAGACAAGCTAATATTTGCTATACCTACATTAGTATATTTATAACTTGTAGGGGTCACAGACTTCTGCATTGGCTACCAGTGAGTGTCTGATAGGCAACAGTTGCAGTTAGGTGTTCTTACTGTGATAATAAAAAACTACAAGCTTGGGAAGAGTGTATGGAAAGCTGCCTGGTGGAAAAGGGCCTGGGATGTTGGTCAACAGCCAAATGAATGTGAGTCAGCAGTGTGCCCAGGTGGCCAAGAAGGTGAACAGCATCCTGGCTTGTATTAGAAATATTGTGGCCAGCAGGACTAGGGAAGTGTTCGTTCATTCCCCTGTACTCAGCACTGGTGAAGCTGCACCTCAAATACTGTGTTCAGTTTTAGGCCCCTCACTCCAAGACAGACTTTGAGGTGCTGCTGGAGCATGTCCAAAGAAGGGCTATGAAGCTGGTGAAAGTTCTAGAGCAGAAGTCTTATAAGGAGCAGCTCAGGGAACTGGAGTTGTGTAGCCTGGAGAGAAGGAGGCTGAGGGGAAACCTCATCATACTCTACAACTATGTGAAAGGAGGCTGTAGTAAGGTGGGTCTCAGTCTCTTCTTCCATGTAACAACAGATAGGACAAGAGGAAATGGCCTCAAGTTGTGCCAGGAGAGGTTTAGATTGGACATTGTGAGAAATTTCTTCACTGAAAGGGTTTTCAAGCACTTGAACAGGCTGCCCAGGGAAGCGGTTGAGTCACCATCCCTAGAGGTATGTAAAAGTCATGTAGATGTGGCATTTAGGGACATGGTTTAGTGTTGGATTAGCAGTGCTAGTTTACTGATTGGACTCAATAATTCTAAAAGTCTTTTCCAACCTAAACAAATCTATGATTCTAGAGAGAAGAAAGAGTCCAAGCTCAGTCATAGTGATGTCTGTCTTACTATCCAAAACTACTCTGAGCATCTGGGTTCAAAGTCAAGAAAGTCATGGGAAGGAATATGAAGGCTTTATAGGAAGAAAGAGATTTCTGACATAAAGCTTTTGCTTACACTGGTCCAAATGAAAACTTGGACCTCTGACTCCTCAGCAAATCAGAGATGCTTTGGACACTCTGTATGGCTTTCTGTAAAATCTCAGATCTAATCCAAGGACTGAGATTTTATTTTGAAGGAGCTTTGAAGCTTGTGTCTAGAACTAGCAACTTCTCAGTTAAAGAGGATGATCAGTAGGAAGGAGGATGATTTCCCTAGAAACTCCAGATCATCTCAGCATAAACCTTATTCACCAGTGACCTTCTGTTCTTATTAATTTGGACATACCATGATATTACAGATTACTTCTTTGTTCCTCTCAATGAATACCAACGTATGTGCAACCAACTGAACACCCGGCACCATGATTACTTGGCAACCCCGAGCCTGTTTCCTCTTCTCTTGTTCCGATCCAAGCTGACCCTTGGCATCAACTGTGCCTCAATGAATCTGCCCAACAAAATGTTAGTTTTCATCCCAGGGGCTGGTGCATCAGTCTCTGGATCTCATGGGTATTATTAAAGCCAACAAATGGGGTAGGACTGTTCTTTGCAAGTAGTGCTTGTAAAACACTTTTTGATGAGGTTAGGGCACTAGGGTGCTGTGTTCATAACTACCTGATGTGCAGTGAGGCTGAATTAAGATTCTCATGCCTTTTAACTACTCACCACTGTGAATATTACAAAGTAATAAAGTCCCTAAGTGTTTTATTTGGATCAAAGGCAATGCTTGTAATATATTTGAGAACATAAACCTTGGGCAGTTCTGACCTCTAAATTCTCTCTATTCCAATGAACAGTAGCTATACTACTATTTTATTTCATGATGCAATACCGCTTTATCAGTGATTATCTTGAACTTTATCCCCTTTTTGATTTTATAGAGTTAACAGTTGATGAAATCAGAATAGTACAGAGCAGGCAGTATTGCTGGAGCTCATGTAATGATTAGCTTGACAGCATATCCTTAAAGTGAACAGCAGAAATTTTCTCCAAAATCTATTCCTTTTTTTCATGCATCCACGAGAGAAATAAGTAATTATAAGTAAATAATTTTATGAAATGAAGCTTCAGATTAATTCTATATTTTCCTTCTATAATTTCCGAGCTGGCTCTGAAAATCTCTCTTGAGATTCAGGAATAGTGCACACTTGGGTACTAAAACTTCAGGTACTCAGCTTAGTTTAGGAAGTAGTCTCCCTCTTAGTCTAAATATAAAATCCCTTTGTAGAGAGAGGCTACTTTAGGGGATGATTTAAAGTAGAAATATAATTTTGAGTGCTCTGAGGTTGCATGCAGGAATACATCTGTCTCATGGTATCTTACCATGGCTTATTTCTTCAGCAAGGGAGCCACTTGGTGTGTAAAAACCAAAACTTGTGGCAGTGCAGGTATTTCTCCAATCAGCCAGGACTCTGAAGTGAAACTGGACAAGCTTCAACATGTCAATAACTTTATCTCCTCATTGTGCTTGTAGGGAGCTTAGGAAAATGAGGCTTGGTTGGTAATGCTAAGTGAGTGCCTAAAAGCAGGTGGTGGGAAAGGCCACTGGCATGTTCATAGTTGGTCAATGATTTCCCAGAATGACAAGGCAAGTGTTTGTACCATATCGGTTTTGCTGGTATCTGATGCTTCATGCATTTCTGTGTAAGTTTTAAGAGGAGTGACAATAACTACCAAATGAAACTGCAGCCTTTTGTAATCACTTTGTCCTCTTTTTGTAGAAAACTAGATGTCTACATCAAAAGAGCAATCATTGTCATAGGAATATTT
The DNA here is from genome assembly GCA_027560015.1 of Chloroceryle amazona. NCBI lineage: Eukaryota > Metazoa > Chordata > Aves > Coraciiformes > Cerylidae > Chloroceryle > Chloroceryle amazona. Next base: position 73,932 of record JANHFX010013032.1, on the reverse strand, counting down.
TGAGGGATGATGTAAACACAATTACTGTGAGATAGAGGTATAAGAGCTGAAGGTATCAGTTTTAATATAGTTATATAGGCTTATCTTTCATACCATTAGGAGATCAAGATTAGATTGAGCATGTTTTCTCTGCATTAATACTGCTATCTAATATTCCTTATTTTTGGTGTGAATGTGTATACTAATAGTACATTAAATGTTAGTCTTCAACCTTTTTTGGTTTTTATTTGAAAATGAATATACTTTCACAAAAGTATTATCAGGTTAAAACAGTTGCAGTAGTATAATGCTCTCACTATTTTTTTAAGAAGGTCTTATGTATTCTATTTTGGCAAAGAGCACGAAGGAAGAAAGTTTATGGGAAAGTCAGCCTATTGCACTGAGTCATATGCAAAGGTCTTCTGATCACACCCAATGTGGCATCAGCAAATTTCAAGGCATGGGAAAAATGCAAAAGTGGGTGAGTGCCAGAACATGCTGAAGATAATGGACAGTTTATGCAAGAGTGGTAATCAAAGGAAACTAAAATGCTCATATTTGGTAGGTCAGGAGTGTGCTAATTCATTCACATGTGGTTCATCCTCTTGGCTAGGATGTGGGAATGTGGCATTTGATGCATTTGCTTCTTTCAAAATATCACTGTATCATAAAAAAGCAATGCTTTGCTTTCCTGACAATTAAGAATCATAAAAGCTGCTACTTCAGAAGTTCACTCAGAAATTCCTGAGGGGTTCTGTGTGACAGAAGGCTTTGCAGACATCCCCTGCATGTAGCTGCGATGTGAGGTTGGGCCTAGCTCCACATGCTAAAGTCCCCTGGGGCTTTCCTATCTGTCCTTTCACATGTTTCTGGTCAATCTGATCATGCAGAGGTCCAACAGGAATGCCTGGTGCAATCCAACACCTCTGAATGGGATCGAGGATGACGAGAAGTCCCCAGGACTTACAGACGCCTCATTTGGCTGCTGCAGCCTGTCCCATCTCTGCCCAGAGCTGGTACGCAGACTTGATCCCATCCTTGCAGGAAGGTAGTGATGGTCTTTCTTTCAGAGACAAGCTTTCATTCTTAAGAACAACAAGTAGTGGGGTTTTCCCCTTTAACTGGGTAGGTGGTGGTGGTGGTGTTTTTTTCCCCCATTTTACTGTTTAGCTCCTTCATCTGCTTATTTTATTCTGGTAAAATTTTTATAGACTTACAGCCAGAAATTTCAAATCTGTTATATAAATTGATGTTTCTACTTGTTGCTGTTCAGAGATGTGTTCAAATGTGTATATTTACACACCTGTACATTCTATTTCTATATGATCAGCATATTTTAAAAAATTGCTAGTGAATTTTGTAGTGACAAACACCATCTTAGTGCCAGTAGTTGAGAGATGAAGGTTTTCATTGAGAGAAAAACAGTGGAACTAGACTTGAAGAACTTATGGGAATTATTTTTATACTTGTTTTTGCTTCTGTGGGTTTTTTCATACATTTGTTTTTAAACTGCTCATAGGCTAAGGTAAGACATGAAGGAAGAGCTAGAGTAGAAAAAGTCCAGAAGCCCTCCCAATTCATACTGTACCAATAATTAAAAAGTATCTCTAAGTTTTCTACCTTCAGAAATGATTTCTTCATTAAATAAGAAATGCAGATAAGAAAACATGTTTCCTGCAGTGGACACCACATTTAAAGATGCCTGTTAGTAGTAAAATTCCAGATCTGTGAAAAAAGGATGTGAAGAAAGTAAGACACAAGTAATATGAATTCCTAGAAATTATTTTGAAAGTCTTAAGCTGGAAATGAAAAATGAGCTTAAAAGCATTATATCAAATGAATGACCATCAGGAAAGTTGCAAAAATTTACAAGCAGAACAACTTTTTGGACTACACAGGTAAAATTAAGAAAGGATTCTGTGGAAAGTGTTAAATATGTGGTCAGAAAATCTAAACATAACTCCTATTTTCACCTTAAGAAAAGATATTTTTAACAAAGATATTTTTACTCTTGCAACCTGTAAATTATTTTAATGAAGCTGAAAGTGATTTTTTTTAATAACTAAAATATCAAAAAAACTCCAACAACGAATGAAATAGTTTAGGACTTCTGTTCATTCTTAATTCAAGACTGGTGCAGATTATTTGCAAAGTCTTATAGAATTAAATGGTTTCCAATGCACTAAAGACTATGTGTTTGTACCCTGTACAGTGCATTGTGCTTGGTAGGAAATCCCTGGTGAATTTGTAATAAATAGCTAGGTAACTAATTCAGGAAATTATTTTAAAATATCATTTGGACATTTGTTTCAAGGGTACAGTATGAAAAGCTAAACTGGTTATTAAACAATTCAGTACAGTGAACTTGACTTAAAAAATGTCCTGGAAGTTTCAAAAGAACTATATATAGCATTGTGAGAGTCCTGCATTGCAATTCAGGATGATTTATTAGGATCTCTAGTTCTAAGGCTTATGGGCAGAAAGATAAAAACTTCAGTACTGACACCTTGAAAGCCTTCTGAGACAGAGACAATTAGGCTGTAGAAGTTATAAAAAGAATCGTGGGTCAGGAAAATGCTTTGATGAGAATGTTGCCCAGTCATCTTCTTTTGAAGAGGGAGAAAATGTGAGCTTTGAAAATGAATGTGCTGGCATCTCCTGAGAAAAGAACACCATTTCCTTTGCCTTAAGGTTACATGCTCTAGTCTTGCTATAGCAGAAGGAAGGGGACACTGTTGTAGAAGGAAGTGGGAACAGCTGAACACAACCGTCAATGGCACTGTCTCTTTCTCTTGAGGTCAGAGAGAATGTGCTGGCAAAGGTGACAAACTGTCCCTCTGGTTGCTAGGAATGAGACAGGGGAAGTGCCAGCACAGCTATGTATGGGAAAAGTACAGTCAGATGCAGGAGGATTTTGGTAGAGAACAAAAAAGGGGAGATGTAAGAAAGCCATAGTGTTTCAGTAGTAAGCGATGATTAACAAGCAGCAGAACAGAAAATTCTTACTGAAAATAAGAATTGTTGGAGCTCTTTGCCTGGATAACATACATTTTTTTCCAATGTTAAAAAAGTGCTGTGCTCATTTTTATATCTTCCAAGTCTTGGTTGCTGATTCACTTAATTTCTATTAAAAAAAAAAACAAACAAAAAACACACAAAAAATCAAAACCAAACCCCCAAAATGCAATAGCTATCGTAGCAAAAGGATGTTGTCTTCCATCTGAGACTTATATTGCAATTAAGTTTGGAAAAAAAAAAAGAAGCTTTACCTTGTGAAATTATATGGCAAGTTAGCAGAAAGAAAACAGGAGGAATCACTCTATGGTGGGGAACTTGTAACGTCACTATTCATGCTCTGCTGACTATTAGCTGAATGATGCTATGAACCTGTGAATGATGGTTTTATTATCTCAGGGCAAAAGTTTATACTCCTAAGTATAGGTGGTCTGATTTTCAGATATGTTTATTATGTGCACATCACTGGTAAGCACCTAACTTCTGCTCAGAGAAACCAGAGGAAGCTGTGGATGCTCAGTATCAATTAAAAACCAGATCAGTTCTTCAAGGAGGCTTACATATTGATGTGTACCCCTGATTTCAGATATGCAAGTTTCAAAATTTCAAGTTTAATACAGATTTATAAAGCAAATCATCCAGTGAAGGATTTATCTCTTTGCTCCTCACTGCTTTTTGTTGTTGTTGCTAAGGGAAAGCAGTCCCAGCTGTCTCTCTAAGCAGATAAGATTCTGATGAGCTGCAGTAGTTTACTAAAATCTTTCTCTCTCATTTCATAACATACAATAAATTATGTCTGGCAATATTCTACTGGTTTGTTCTTGGGAATTTCCTTACATAATTTGTGAGATGTTTTTATTAGAACATCTGGCAGAAGGCAATGGACCAAATTCTTCTGTTAAATGTACATATACAAGCTTGCTAGGTACAGTGATGTTGTAACGATGCGTTAAGATGAAAACGTGTCCCTTTGTCTGACAAATGCTTTTGAGATAAATTAACTGCAAAAGATGTCTGTCCTGTGTATGATCACTTGCAGGTAATTTAAAAAAATCTCAGAGCTCTGGGTATCTCTGCTGAGAGGCCTTTGGACACAGACATACTCTAACTTGTTTTATTTTTCATATATTATTTAGGAAAACTATAGATCATTGGTCTGCAAATAAAGAAAAAGGCTAAATTAGATGCATATAAGAAGTGACTTGTTATTTAAACAGCCTTAGTTTTGAATTTCTATTTTGAACCTGATAGTGGTCCAGCTTCTTGAAAGGTAATCCTTAAGATGCTCCCAGCTCCTCACTTAAACAGATATTTAGGAGTTACTGATGTGTAAGATCTCCACCTCCCATTCCCCAGGCTCTGAACCAGTAACACTGAAGCAGTAACAATTTCATGCAGTTGTAGCTAAACTTTGGATTTGACTGAGCACAAGGTAGAATGAGACCAGTATTTCTGACAAGTGAGGAATCACAAAGTTAGGGGTTGGAAGGGACCTCTGAAGATCATAGAGTCCAACCCTCCTGCCAGAGCAGGACAGAACTAGAACAGATCACACAGAAATGCATCCAGAGAGGACTTGAAAGTCTCCAGAGAAAGAGACTCCACCACCTCTGTGGGGAGTCTGTTCCAGTGCTCTGTGACCCTTACAGTAAAGTTCTTCCTCATGTTGAGGTGGAACTTCCTGTACTCAAGCTTGAATCCATTGCCCCTTGTCCTATCACAAGGCATGACTGAAAAGAGGTTGTGCCTGCCTTCTTGATGCCCAGCCCTTACATATTTATAGACATTAATTAGATCCCCTCTCAGTCTTCTCCTCTCCAGACTAAAAAGCCCCAGGTGTCTCAGCCTTTCCTCATAAGGCAGCTGTTCCAGCCCCTTAATCATCTTTCTAGCCCTCTGTTGAACCCTTTCAAGTAGATCTCTGTCCCTCTTGAACTGGGAGCCCAGAGCTAGACGCAGTACTCCAGTTGAGGTCTCACTAGAGCAGAGTAGAGGGGGAGGAGAACCTCCCTTGATCTGCTGGACACACTCCATCATTTTTTCCAGGGATGGAGGTGAGGCTGACTGCTCTGTAATATCCTGGATCTTCCTTCTTGCCCTTTATGAAGACTGGAGTGACATTGGCTTTCCTCCTGTCTTCAGGCACCTCTCCTGTTTGCCATGATCTTTTGAAAATGGTGGAGAACGGTAGGCAATAACATCAGCCAGCTCTCTCTCAACACTCTTGGGTGCATCCCAAGAACAGAGACACAAAATTCCCTTGTAAGTGTCTGTACAAGACAACGGGCATCTTCTGGAAGTCTCTATTGAGTCCTGACAATTGCTATGATACTGACTTCACCAGATAGAAAATATCTCGACTGTCACTATATGTGTTTTGTAGTGACTGGCAATTCAGAGAGACTAAGGGAATAGAGGCTCACTGAATGTGCAGGGAGAGCAAAACCTGATTATATGTCACCTTAAGAAATACTGGACAGAGTAGGTGCTAGCTGTTAATTCCCTATTTTTGTCTTATCCAACACAGAACCAAACATAAAAGCTCTGGGGTATGTTAATCCTATTATGCACAACTCCCCACCCCCTTCCCCGATAATGATAAGGACTCTGTAGTGAATGACATGCATTAAAATATTAATATAAAATAGAACAAAATAGTAACATGAAATAAAATATTTGCACCATGGCAATGTCTCCTGTTACAACTTCCTTGTCCTGATAGCGTTGTCAGCTGTCTCTTGCATGGTTTCCATGGCTCAGCCTCATAGTAGAGGGTAAATCAAAGCCATGGAGTCTAAATATATTTCAAATACCACTAGTTCAATAAGACCTTCAGTCCCTCCACTGGTAATTCCATCAGAAATCTGACACCAGTACTGCAGCAGAAGGCTGCCTACCAAAAATTGTCTCATTGCAGACAAGTAAGGTGGAGGGTGAAGTTTCCTAAACCTCATCCAAGTGTCACAACAGAAGCTCAAAGTCCTGAATAACCCTCAAACTGCTAAACCATGATACAACTTAATTGCGAGCTTTTTCTTGAAAGTTAAGAAAAAAGAATTAAAATTCGGGGACAGTCCTACTATGTTATGTGTGTTGTATGGGCAGTAGGAGCATAAAAGACCCCAAAAAGCATTTCAGATTCATAAAAAAGAATTCTGCCTGGAGTCATGCTTCAGGCTGTCTCTCCATGTCTTTCCACTGATAAATTAAGTAAAATGGCCTCAACCCAAGTACCTGCAGTAGACAAATTCATGTGACCTCCTCTCTAACAGCTTAGGTGTTCAGTCTGAGGCAGTATTCCCATCCCCCACCACCCCCCATGAGTAAGTTTGCTGTTCTTGCTCCAATATGTCATTCTCTTTCTTGTAATGGGGACCTGCCAGCCCAGATAAAGTACTCCAGCTGAGGTTTCACAAGTATCAAAAAGTCCTCTGAATCTGTCGTCCAATTTTATGGCCAGGATATCAAGAGCCTTTACTGCAGCTGCTGATGCCTGTTCCACTTGTTGTCCACCAGACTCCTGAGGTCTTTTTCTGCAGACGTGCTTCCTCTAACCTGTACTAGCTCATGAGATTGTTCCTATCTGAGATGCAGGACTTTGCATTTGCTTTTCATAGAATCATAGAGTATCTCGAGTTGGAAGGAACCTGATCAAAATGCAGGACCCGGCAGTTGGCCTTGTCAACGTTCATACAACTGGCTTTGGCCCATCAATCCAACCTGTCCAGATCCCTCTGCAGAGCTTTCCTACCCTCGAGCAGATAGACACTGCCACCCAATTTGGTGTCACCTGCAAACTTACTGAGGGTGCTCTCAATCCCCTCATCTAGGTCATTGATAAAGATATTAAGCTGAACTGGCCCCCAAACTGAGCCCTGGGGAAGAGCTCTGGTGACTGGTTGCCAACTGGGTTTTACAAGATTCCTGTCAGCCTGTTTCTCCAGTTTGTCCAGGTCCCTCTGAATAGCAATATATACATTTGGTGCCATCTGTAAATTTGCAGAGAGTGCACTGTTAACAATGTTGTTAATGAAGGCACTTCATTAACATGTTGGTTCTACTATTCGTGCCTGAGGGATGTTACTATTAACTGTCTGTCATCTGGACTTTGTGCCACTTCTGACAACTCTCCGAGTCCATCAGTCCAGACTATTTTCCATCATCTAGTCTGTATCTTAACAGTTTGGTGATATGGAGACTATGAAGACTATGTCAAAGGCCTTGTTAAAATCAAGGTATGTGGCATCACTTGCCCTCTCCCTTATTCACAACACCAGTCACCTTATCACAGAAAACAATCACGTTGATCAGGCGTGGTTCGTCCATGGTAAATCCCTGTTGGCTGTTTGCAGTCACCTTATCCTTCATATGACTGGAAAAGGTTTCTAAGAGGATTTGATTGATAATCTTTTCCAGCCTGAGGTGAGGCTGACTGGCCTGTAGTTCCTGGATCATTATCAGGGAAAACTGAGCTGAAGAAGGGATTGAGGACCTCAGGCTTTTTCCTCTTACCTGTCCCAGTCTCCTTAGCCTTCCTCTTCTGCTTCTGTTTTACAGAAACCTTTCTTATTGCCTTTTTCTTTTCTTTTCTTCCCCTGAAGATCTTCTATCCAGATTTTCTACATAATAGCCAGACCTTGTATCTCATTTGTCCCATGCACTATTCACAGCAGAAACAAGACAAAATATAATTGTATAGCTGGTTTGCTACAGGATGTAGTGAATCCCACTTCAGGATGTCTGGGTTCTCTCAGCGCAGAGAACTCTTTAGGTGGCAAACAATTATCATAGCAGGATCTCTGAAGCCTTCCTGCCTTAATTCTGTCTTCAGCATAAAAGACATAAACTAGGAGCAATGACCATCAGTGTAATGAACTAACCGGTACAATTTAAACCAAAACAGGGATAAGAGGTCATGCTAGCTAGAGTAGAATCCTATAAAGGTGGTTATTTTTATGCTAGGAGCTAAACTGAAATCTTTCATGTACTTCATAAAATCTTGTAATACCAACAAGGTGAAATTCCTGTAAAGGAATGTTTTAACTTCTGTATCAGATACAAGTATTCTTGTAAAAGTTGTCCTTCAGATAGTAACCTTTTGATCAAAGTTTATGGGGTAATAAATTCCAAGCATTATACTTACAGAGATATATAGGCAACCAGCATTATAATTTGCAGTTTCTGTAGTTATATCTGCATTGGCCTTGTAGGGTGATGCAGGCTTGATGCCATGTGGTGTACAATGACTCATGGCCCTCTGCTTCAAGGCTGGCCCTACCCAGGGCTTGCTTCTTGCATTCACTACTGCTTGAGTTTAGCCCTAGGCATCTTATGGCCTCTCTGTAGTCTTATGACACCAACATCATCATCTTTATATGATTTTTCAGTTCAGTTAATTCAGTCGGAGTTCAGTCACACAAGTTCAGGTATTTCACTCAGAAATAATAGAAGTGGTTGTGTTGCAGCCCCTTAGGGTAGTGATTTTCTGGCATACAGTTGAATACTTGTGTTTCACCAACATGTGGGAAGTCACAGGTGAAAATAGTTCTGAAGGTGAACAACAGTGGGTATCTAGGTATGAAATTAGTGTGGAAATGTACTCCCTGAATTTTAAATACAGTTTTTTCTTTTGAAATCAGTCTTTGCTTTAATTAGCAATAATTACAGAATCCTATTTTTCACCCGACTCCAGTTCTAGTTTCATTTGAAAAGTAGTTTTATGGAACCTTTTTACAGCTCTTACTAGTGGTGATGGTTTTCAAATGTCATTGGCTGCTTAATCTTTAACATGATTTCTGACATCCTTAACCTTCGAGGTTATCAGATTAGATATTCATTCTTTATAAGGGAGAAAAAAGAAAAGGAAAATTTGACTAGCTTATGTTGATTATATTCTAAGACCACAGAGGTTTGCATTAAGGCATGCTCTGTCATTACTTGGGAAATTGCAGAGGTCCTATTGGCTAATAGTTTTACATTATAATTAGAGTATGAAACTTTGAAAAATGTTATTTCTTTCAGAAGCTGAAAAAATGTTCCATAAAATTACAGCCTTATCCACTGCACATCTTGAAGACACAAAAGTCTTCAGGCTTTGCTGAAGACAGCAAACTTTTCTTTCTGTACAAAGCTTTGGGAAAAGTGGCTGTACAAAACCATATAGATGGTTAACTGGATAACTGAAAAGGCTGCAAAGCTGCATGAAAGTAGTACCTTCTTTCCATCTGAAAGTTGTATAAGATCTGTTTTTAAAGTATACTTAAGTATCTCAGACTGTGGAATTAGTGTCCCTAAAGATCTGCTTATGTTTTTTCCTTTAACTTCCTTTGTGAGTATTTTTTTTTGTAATATACTTTAAAATCAAGTATTTCTACAAGAAACCCACTATAGTTCACTTGGTGCCTTTCTGTTGGGAAGGCAGAATGGTGTGTAGCACCAACATGAACCAACGTTCACTCCAGATCTGTGGGAATCTCCCATAAGGACCTTGTCAAGCAATGGGAACAGATAATTTAGGTTCAGTTTTATTTTTAAATTCTTCACAGAAAGTTGAAACCATATGAGTGTGTTGTTGACAGAAAGGGATTTCCAGAAGATGTTTGCCCTTGATCTCCTGCCATACTGTGCTATGAAAGTTATCAAGTGTTCTCAGAGTAGCTAGAGCAAAATTTGCCCTCTGAATGCTCTTATCTATCAGAGCTGTGTCCCATATCTCTAACAGCTGTCACAGTTTTCTCACAGAGTTATCTCCATCTGAAGGAGAGCAGGTGTTATTTCTAGCACTCCTTTGCGGCCCAGCATCAGCAGTCTCTCACTGTCACTGCAGGACCATGGCAGTGCTCCAAGCTGCATGTTCCCACTAACACCGGATGGCAGGGATCTAGGGTTTAACAAGAGCCCCCACACCGAATTTTCTCGTATAAAACTATAGCACTCAGGTGCTTCGTTTCACCTACCTATATTCTTTTGCCTCCAGTCATATTAGAGGAATATTAGAGTTCAAATGACCATCATCCCAAGGACACTGGGTCTCATTTTCACTTGCTTTGGGCATACGCTCTTGTTTCATGAAAAACATGTTCTTAGATAAATGAAAAAAATGTTTCCTTTTCAACACCTCTTTCAAATATAGGAAACAGATGGCTCTCTCCATGCTTCATGACTGTTACCACTTGATGTGAAGGATCTTCAGTGTTTGACACATGCAACGGCACTGCTCTCTGCTTTAAACATGTTTTCCATATCTTGAATATATTTAGGGGTGCTACAAGACAACAGTTCTGAGCAGTTTCTTTGACTACAGTAGCCCTATAGTGTTGTTGCTCTAAGTAAGAAAAATATTGTGCCTCAGGCCTGTATTGGCTGGTTGCTCATTCATGAAAAATGACCCTCAAAAAGAAAGAACCTTCTTTATTTCACTTCTTTTAATTGAGTAGATTAGAGCACCATTAGGTTCATGACCTCTTTGTGCTAGCCAGAACAAAGTTATGTAGGATGACCTGATTCTTCTCTAGTTAGGTCTAGACAGCTTCAGATAACTTATCTTGCCTATCGAAAGTTCACATTTATCTGGCTTTGATGAATTATATAAGAGCATAATTTAATCTGAAAGAAAAATGTAGGGAATTTAAAACATGACCCATCAGTCCCATTTAGACTCATGACCTTCAGAAACTCCACACTTTTTAAAAATTTTTGGTTCTGCCATAACTTTACCCTCAATTCATGCTCCAGACTGTGGCTTAATTATTTTGGTGGTTCTTAATGAATGAGGAACATTCATTAAAAGAGTTTGAGCAGTGTGCCTAATACTTTCTATACCTAATTTTTTTTCAGCAAGGGTTTTTTTTTTAAAGATTACAGAATAAGATTTTTAAAAAGGAAAGATGTGTAGTAAAAATTCCTCTGTTTTAAATTAGTATAATAGAGTAAATTTTCCCCAACTGTTTTTAAATAAACTTATGTTACTGACTTTCCACACTGAAGTCAGTGAGAAACACAATCATATCTTAAATGGTAACATTCAGTGCCCTAAGTCAGAAAAAGAATTAGTATGGAAGTGACTCATAAATGCAACACATAGATTAGAGATCCCCAGCAGTGCCATGCTGTTACATAGAAAACCTTAGAAAAAAAGGTAGACTGTTTATAAGTCATCATTATGGGTTTGAGTTGTAGAAAAGAATAGCGCTAAGCTTATTTGGGATGCTTATTGTTTATTTCTTTTCCTCCAGTGACTTTTCTTTCTCCATTGATGTCATGGACATCTGAAGGAAATGTTAAAGGAAACAACTATTTCAGCTATTTTGCAAAAGATGAATGGCATCAGTTTTACCATCTTTTTCTTTTTCAGCTATATCTTAAAACTAGGGTATGTTAACAGCCAATTCCACTACTTTGAAGTCTAAATGTAGGCTGGCATTTGTGTTTGGGAGTCTTATTTCCACACTGCAATATTTTGGGGTATATTGCTTTCTCCCCTCATTTGCAGCTTCCTAGATCATGTTAGCCTGCCACTTCCTTCTTCACTCCAGAAGCTGTTGCTGGGAATCCCTCTCCTTGCTGTCTTTCACCTTCTCTGTATCAGACGCCGAGTTCAGGCAGTGACCTTGACATGCTCACCTTCCTGAACCAGGCATCATTTGTTTGTGGGTGTATCATAAATGACTTGCCAGATTGTCCCAGGAAACATTTGACTAAGCAGTAAATTGAACTCAGCTCCTAAACTGTCCTTCAAACCATTTTACTAATGTCTACTTGTCTATGTATAAAATATCCAGGCAGATCACATTGCCACATCAGCCTTTTTGCAAAGAAGCAATGGCTTTGGGATGGTGGTGGCTGCACATGCATGAACAGGAGATGCTGTGTGTTCTTCTTTGAAAAGTATGTTTTTATTTGAAATACTGTGCACTAGGTTGAGTACTACACTGGCCCACCTAAACAAATAATTGATATCTGAAGCTTCCTGTAATTGTACAGTCTACTGATAGTAACAATTAAAAGTGATGATATGGACAATGCAATAAAACATGATGAAAGGTAATAAAATCCTGCAGTTTTTCTTAACAGATTTACTTGCTTACCTTCTTGACGTCTTAAACAGGACTAGAAACTCAAACTGCCCAGTCTACTGTTTGTAGATTGTGATCTCACCCAAGCATGACACGCCTCTCAAACAGGCAGAAGAATATTGCTTCTACCCTAAAATAGGCCACTGATATTGTGAAGCAGAGAAAACCCATTGTGAGACGATGCTTTCATAGTTTATTTTGAAGAATGCAATGTTTAAGACTAAAAGGGGAGCAAGTAGTGAGGCAGCCCACTTAAAAGCAGTTTCTTTTAGTTTGCAGTAGTGTCATCAACCTGAAATCTGCCTCCTAACTTCCATGTCTTTATTGGAAGAATGTGGGGAAGTGGAAATTAAATTTCTAATCTGATATATAATAAAGGGATAGCCCATCCTGGCAACAAATGCTTTCCAGACCAGAGGTGCCAAAACAGCTTCTTGTTTCTCCCAGAAAATAGATATTGTTTCAGCGCTTTAATCCATTTCTTTTTTTCCTGTATCTTCTCCATTTAAATCAATGCAAACTTTTTTTTTTTTAATTTATTTGCTTTCTTTGTATTACCTGAAAAGTATGGCTCTTAGAAGGGAAAAGTACTCCTTTAGAAATCAGAGGGTTGAAGTGCTTTAATTTCAGCTCTCATGATTAAGGATGTACAGTTTAAAATTTGAGGGTAAATGAGGCTGGCATTCTAGAAAAACTCAATACAGATCAACTCAGGTCCAATTATTTTCTTATTGCTATCCTAGAGAAGAACACCTGGGTTACCAAAATAGCAAATCATAGTGGGAGTTCAGTGCATATCACAGTAAAAAATAAGATAAAAGCTAAGAAAGAGAAAGTCATGACAGTGCTGGAGATGGATTTACTAAAAAAGATTTAAACCCCTCAGCCTTTTTTTAGCTATCAATCATCTGCAAATGGGTCCTACCTATGATGGAGAATAGCTGTACAATGCCCACCTTAGCCTTACAATGTGACCTTATCCAATCTTTAGTACACTCCCATCAATCTGTAATGGGGATATTAGTAAAAGAGTATCATTGGAAGCCCAGTTCTCTTTGGTGATTCCTTTGATCCCTAAGTGGACAAAAGCCAAAAGAATTACCAGGTAACAGAAGACACGAGTCAAACCAGACAAGATCTCTTTCTAGAAACCTTCACTGCTTTTCTTTCTCTCCCTGATCTATGTGGTGTATTAGTACCTTACTTTAAGAAAACCAGTACCCTAAGAAATGAAAATTTGAGTATAGGTTACAGGCCAGAAATAGGAAAGTTTTACCTAACTCATGCAAATTTTTAGTGACATCTAATAGACGCATATATTTTACATGTTTGTGTGTCTACATATCTGAATATTATGTACATACATATGACAGTATCAAATTAACAGGAAAAAAGAATCCTTTTTAGAAAAGATATTAAGCCATATAAAGGTGCCACACATATATATATCTCAAGAGCCAAGGTAAAATTTTGCCATTGAAATTGCCAAGTTAAATACAGCACAATTGAAGCAAACCTGTCCCTCCAGGCATTCGTAAGCCTACAGTTGGGAGCTCTTGGAAGCTAACCTACCATCAATTGTATCTTTTTTAACTTGGCCATTTAAAGGGCTAACCCTTTAGCAACTTGGCTCACACCAACCATATCACACCTTTACATGACTGACCTTCCCCATTCAACTTTCCCTCATTTAGTGCATGCTGAATGGTTTTGATCAGATCTGATTTATGTGATTTTGGCCAATTAGCATGAAAGACAAAACCCGAATCTCTAAAGGACAGGTCTATGAACATAAAATATAATTGGATGGAAATTGACTTGTTCACATTCTTTTTGCCTTAGCTCAGTGTGTGTTAAGTGCTAGCTGCCTGGTTTTGCCTGCTGTCTGTGCCACCCTACAAGGAGTTTTCTCCAAAGCCTGATAGTTGAACCTTCTGTGCTCTTGCACAGGGCTCATACACCATACTAAAAAAGCAGCTTTTCCCTGCTCGGGGAGAGGATCTGGGTTGGATGTCATTATAACAGGAAATGGAGAGGGCAGATGGTGAGTTACTGACGACTTCTGCTGTCAGGGCACACATGTGATAGAGCCAGATGGTACTGTAAAAAGTGCAAAGAGGTTCAGGTCTTGCTTCTTCTGGTAAGTACATGCTAGAAAGTTACTAAATAAAAGTATGGGTGTCCTGTGGAAGAGTGTCAGTTGTGACTATCACAATGAAGACAGAGGAGTTCAGTACAGAAAGGAGTTTGTTGTAACATCAAAATGCCGTTGCTATGTAGAGTGTGGGAAACTGAACTTTTTCTGATCTTGGATCATGACTAAAGACACTCCCAGGTAGACTTCTGTGATTTGAGTCAGCAAAATCAGAATCAACATAGAATCTGATAGAAATATTATGTTGCAATCTTTGTATATTATTACCTATGATAATTAAATGCTTAGAAGTCATAGTAATGACAGCAATATAAAGGCTTAGACAGATTAGATAGAAAGAACAGAGAATTACTTCCCTGATGTGTTGACATCATCACACACATGGTCTTATACCATCTTCAGATCTAGCATGAAATTCTAGTCTATGCCATAAAACCTCTCCATTTGAGGTGATGTGTAGGTGAAGCTGCAGGGGCAGCAAATGAAAAGGGATCGAATATGGCCCCCAAGAATACTGGGGTGGATAAAGATGGATTTACTGGTGGGAAGAGAAGGGAATGAGTACATCACACATCTTCTTGGTGGTAGGGACTGTGTAATAAACAGTGCATGGCACGCTTTACATTCTTTTGCCATCACCTAACCCTCCAATAACACAATTTGCACATGGATGAGTAGAAAAACAAATGTACGGTAAGATTTGCTAGCCAGAGGATGCAATTTTGAATAAATTGAAGTGATGCTTGATATTCCTGCCTTCTTGAAGTCTCTCATTAATTTAGGCTTTAATTACATGTGACTTGTCCTGCTGTGAAATAAGCCATGGGTCTAAGGTCTCAAGGGTTGTCACTGCTTTTTAAACATGTTGTGTGGAATTTGTGGTAAGATTTTATTATTATTTCTTTTTCTATCTAAAAGGTTTATAATGACTAGTTACAGTTCACACATTATAAAATTAATGAGTAATATAATAGGAAAAAAACACTTAATAACAATCTTGTACTAATTCACCTCTATCTTCTCTTAGCCTCTTCTGTTTTCTTCCCTGAAATCAGATGAAGTATTTGTTGGCTGACAAGTTATAAGAGCACAGGACTGGAAGCAACTCTCATTTGATTAGCACTTGCCTTGCATTCTAAAAAGAAGTGCTTTGCGAAGCTCATACAAAACAGCAACCTGAAATGTCACCGTGTTTTATTATACATATCATACATCTCAGGCAGTGAGCAGAAGAGATGAGAATGCTACTAATGGCTAAGTATATAACAGAGGAAATTTGTGTAATCAAACTGCCAGAGGTGCCTAGAGGAAGGTTCCAAAACTGAGCTGCGAGGTAGCTAAAAAAGTCCAGCAGCTCCTTCAAGTCATACCTGGGGAGGAGAAGGAAATATTGCTCCTGTCACCAAATCTTTAACCCTGAAAATGTGAACATGAGGTACCAAACAGGTAAATGAGATCAATACTTCCAGGAATTAACAAGGTATAACTTTACATTATGTTTCTAGCTACTGCCAACCTCCAATGCTAAGGAAGTACATGGAAAAAAACAAACAAACACAAAAACAACATCTGAGGAAATAATTTCTACAACTGTTGTTAGATCGGTTGATGAATTTCCGAGAATCATAGAATGGTTTGGACTGGAAACATAAAAAACATTATACCTCTTGATCTGAGTAGAATCTACAAACCCAGTAACTGGTTGAATGTCTACTGTGTAAATTTCTACACCTGAGCCTTGTCTTGTGTCTCTGGTCAGTGGGGAGAAACGGGGACCCCATTATTCTAATTTTCAAGATGCCTATAACAGATCAGATAAACTCTGCTTTAATAGTTGCTATTTCTTTCCCTTGATTAAAAAGGGAAGGCTAAGGAAAGTAGATCAAATATAGACCATTAAAGTTAGAAAAAGTAAATTTCAGTCTAAGTAAGCAGGCTATACCTTTTTCAGAAGTGTAACAATGAAGGTTTATTCTTTCTTCTGCCCTGTGTCAGAGTATTGGAACATATTAATGAAACAGAAAATACAATTGCAGAGAAAATGCAGAAAATACAAGCAGAAATATTACTTGAAATGAGGAGATTGTACATTCTGATTTTCTCTCAGATGTAGTTACATTATAATAACTTTAGTCAACACCATCTTTCCTTTTCCATGGAATCCTCTCTATGAGTCTCCCCTGTAATCCAAATAAATAAAAATGTTTTTAGGGAATTGCTATGTATAAATGAGACTTTGAAAAAAATAATGCCTGAAACTTTCCTCATCAGTTTAGTAAAATTACCTGTATTATAAATAAGCCCTGGTTGGGTTTCTGTTTTTCTGTGAAAATGCAGATAAGGATACAGGCTGGAGACACTCTTTATTAGAATGATTTACCAAAGCCACAGCAGTTAGAATTGTGACCCTGGAGTCCCTTCTGCCTCAAGAGACTGACAGCTGCAAAAATGAATTGTGTGAAATAGGCTTTGTTGTGGGATGGAATGAGAGAATACTTATGGCAGTGGAAAAATGACACAATATCTGAATGACTGAAGTAGGAGAGAGCATACAGTAAACACAGTGTTTGGGAAAAATACACTGAGTTTTGTGCAAATGTGAACTTTCTTTTCTAGATTGCTCAGGAATTAATTAACTTTTGAATGCCAAACACTTCCTTCTGCTTTTGGAGAGCTGCAGTCTGTGAAGGTGGCTTGTACATCTCCCTGAGAAGTGAAGAGGATGAGGAGGCTGTATGGTCACATACTGTGAGGATGTAGCGTGAGTGCAGAGGATGGTGGAAGTATCCCTTGTCTGGGCAGGACCTGACTTTGTAATAGTTCTGATTCTGAGGTTGCAGCTCATCACAGATAGTGGTTCTCACCTGCAAGCTGAGAGAGAGAGGACTTAGCAGGTGTGGCTACGTGGTAGGATGGGGGCTATGGGTCCCACTAGGCAATAGTGGAAGGGGGATATTCCTTCCACCCTGCTATATGTGTACCAGCCACTGAGCTGCCATTTAATGACTGAGTGTAAGCCAGAAACCTGGGCTTTGGGTTTGAAGTAGAAGTATTTAAGTCCAGAGACTTGTCCACTGTATTTTAGAGGGAAACAATATTAACAGTGTGTGCGCTGCGTGATGTGCTATGTATCAAGGTCTTGCACCAACTTATTTGATATTATATAGTCAAGCTACGGTCCTGTTTCCAGCTAAGCCCAAGAAGTGGTGTATTTCACAAGAAGAATGAGAAGGACCTTTCCCAGTGCCTGGGATGTAACTGCTTTGTGGGACTCTTGGCCATGGGGGGTGAGCATCCTGTGGGGTCTGTGAACAAGCAGGCTGATGTCTTGCAGTGTGAGCAGAGGCAAAGATGGAGGGCACTTTTGTCCAAAACAACCAATGGGCCAATGTAGTCTGGCAAAGGACATGTTCATGGGGCTAGCAAAACACCAAGTATTTGTTTCCTCTTGATCTCTGGGTTGGTGTTTACACTGAATTGGATAAAAAAAAAAAGACCCATTAATAGAAGCACATGCAGCGTGAGAGTAAGCCATCAGTGTACTCTATATCTGTGGTGTTCAGAGCTAAAATTTAAACCAATTAAGGTCTAGTTTTATACTCCACCTTAGTATCTCGTATATCTGATGTCAGTTCTCAAGAACAAGATATACAATGAAGCAGTAACTTTTTCACACGTTTTGCAGTAGATAATATTTATGGTCTTCTGGTTCTTTTTATTTGAACACACTGTGCTGGCATGCTTTTCTGTGCAGTGAAACCATTTGATCTCAGGGACTGATTATGAAAAAAGAAACTCTGGAGGTCAGCACTCCTACTCCCATCATATGTCACATTAAATGCTGATATTTTCACATTTCTGTGTAAATATTTCACGTTGGTTTCAGAAGTTTAGCTTCAGGACATAGAGTGAAAAATAAGACACAATGCAGAATAATCTAGGCTAGTAGGAAGGAAGGAAGGACGGACAGAGGAAGAACAAATGTGTTAGGATAGTATTTTTTTTTATTTTTTTATTTTTCAGTTTAAATAGTAAGTGACATATCTGAGACAACTTGTGAGTTTAAGCCCACAGTCTCCTGAGTTTGTTTAATTTGGTGGTATAACAAGGGGCATGGAATTCACACCACAATTTCTGCAGCTAAAACCTACTGTTTTTTCTGAAAGGAAAGTAAGCTTTTGTTACAGTGCGTCAAGAGACAGAGTACTCACTATGTTCCAGACGAATATTTCATGGGATTAATTAAAATCAATATTAACTTCAATAAAGAACTTCAGTATCCTGTGTTAAGATTTAGAATTAGTTTGAAATCTGAATTCACAGATTCCAATCATTTATGCTGAACCTTTCTCCACAGAAAAGTAAGATCTACCTGCATGGATTCAATATCAGAATTAGGGATGAAAGAGAGAATCAGCTTGTGTAGGCTATTACTTAATAAGAGAAAAAAAAAAGAAAAAACTTAGACACATCTTTGTATATTTACTGGGGTATATTTACTGGGTACTGTCCATGTCCTTGGCTGCAGGGAATGCCACAGCCTGTCTCCAGTATTGGATGATGGCATTAACAGCAGGTGTGCAAGGTGTGAAAATTAATCCAGGAGAAAATAGTTAGTGACCTGCTGTGCCACTTAGATCCCAACAGATCCATAGGTCTGGATGGGATTCATCCCAGGGTGCTTAGGGAGTTGGCACAAGAGCTGGCTAAGCCACTCTCCATCATTTATCATGGATCCTGGCTAACAAGGGAGGTGTGAGATGACTGGATGTTGGCTAACATGATGCCCATCCACAAGAAGGGCCGGAAGGAGGATCCAGAAAGCTATAGCATTGTCAGCGTGACCTCTGTGCCTGGAATGGTTATGGAGCAGATCATCCTGAGTGTCATCAATCGGTATGTACAAGACAACCAGGGGATCAGGCCCAGCCACCATGGGTTTAGGAAAGGAAAGTCTTGCCTAACCTATTTGTTCTCATTCTATGACTGGGTGACCTGTCTGGTAGATGAGGGGAAGCTGTGGATGTGGTCTACTGAGACTTCAGCAAAGCCTTTGACAAAGTGTCCCACAGCATCCTCCTGGAAAAGCTGGCAGCCCTTGGCTTGGACAGGTGCAGTCTTTGCTGGGTTAGAAATCTGGCTGGATGACTGGGTGCAGAGAGTGGTTGTGAATGGTGCATCCAGTTGGTGTCTGGTGACCAGAAGTGTCCCCCAGGGATCAGTACTGTTCTAGTCAACATCTTTATTGATGACCTGGATGAGGGGATTGAGTGTACTGTTAATAAATCTGCAGATGACACTAAACTGGGGGGGAGTGTTGATCTGCTGGAGGGTCAGGAGGTGCTTCAGAGGGGCCTGGACAGGCTCAGTCAATGGGCTGAGGCCAACGATATGAAGTTCAACAAGACCAAGTGCAGGGTCTTACACTTTGGCCACAGTAACCCCCTGCAGCTACAGACTGGGGGTGAGTGGCTGGAGAGTGGCCTGGCAGAGAGGGACTGGGGGTGCTGGTTGACAGCCGGATGAACATGAGCCAGCAGTGTGCCCAGGTGGCACAGAAGGCCAATGGCATCTTGGCTTGTACCAGGAATAGGGTGGCCAGCAGGACTAGGGATGTAATTCTCCCCCTGTACTCAGCACTGGTGAGACCTCACCTCGGGTACTGTGTGCAGTTCTGGGCCCCTCACTTCCAGAAGGATATTGAGGGGCTGGAGTGGGTCCAGAGGAGAGCGACGAGGCTGGGGAAAGGACTGGAGGGAAAGTCTGATGAGGAGAGGCTGAGGGAGCTGGGGCTGTTCATCCTGGAGAAAAGGAGACTCAAGGGGACCTTATCATTCTCTACAACTACCTGAAAAGAAGTTGCAGTCAGGTGGGGGTCAGGCTTTTCTCCCAGGCAACTAGGGACAGGAGGAGAGGGCATGGCCTGAAGCTGCACCAGAGGAGGTTTAGGCTGAATCTTAGGAAGCACTGCCTCATGGAAAGGGTGATTAGACACTGGAATGGACTGCCCAGGGAGGTGGTGGAGTCACCATCCCTGGAGGTGTTTAAGGAAAGACTGGATGTAGCACTTTGTGAAAAGGTCTAGCTGATGTCATGGTGTTGGGTCATAGGCTGGAACTGGTGATCTTGGAGGTCTATTTCAGCCTCAGTAGTTCAGTGATTCTGTGAAAGGGAAAATAATTTCTTTTGTCTCTTTTTAGCTTAGCAGTTGTCCATGGCTCATACGCTAATCCAAAGTGCGTATCTTTTAGTTGAACTTCTGTCTCATATCTCCTTAATTTATCTGATAAGAAAATTCTTTTTTATCTCTGAAGTTGTAAAGACAAGACTCACTGGTAAAAGTGTATGGCACACCCTATTTGATTCAGCATGTAGTTAAAGACAAAAGGAACATTAAACTTTGTGTTCTGATGGAAAATCTTGGAGCTGTTACTTAGTCAACTCTTTTGATGTCTAAATTTTGAAGGTACATTTTCAGAAAGAAAGGAGGAATATTGAAAAATCTTCCTGTTTTGGCAGTTCTTGCTGTCAATAAGAAAGGCACCAGAAACTCTTTTTTTTTTTTCTCCAAAAATTATTCCTACTAATTCTGATCACTCTTCTCAGATTTATTTCAGAGCTCTTCTCAGTTGGATTGTAGTGTTGCAATCAACATTTGTTTTCCCTTGTGTTATTCCCTCTTCTGTTTCTGTCTGCTCAGCCTCTCGTTCCAGTCAATAGTTAATGTAGTTGCTCAGCTTTTACCCACCCTTCTCCCATTATCTGTCTTTCTCATTTATTTTCCTTCCTTATAGTGCCCTCTATGCATATGCCTACTTGTGCATTCACATGCCTGTTTCCGGAATAGATAAAACCTTCTTTTCACCAGATGTCTGCTAGTGATCTAGCCAATCCACATCCAGTGGGACAGAGGAGCTCTCCTGTGAGAAGCCTTCACCTCTCTGTCTGTGGCTAGACTTACCTGTTGTTGAGTGTCACATGATACATGGTGTAACCTACCAAATGCTGACAAAGGGCTCGTGTGTGCAATGGTGCCTTTCTGGATGCTGGGTTTACCTCCTACAGGCACCAGAGCAAGTGCTGTCCATGATGGGAGTAGCACATTCTCAGGCACATCTCAGCTTGAGGCAGAGGTGCCTCTACACGGCCAGAAGGAAGATTGCCTCATTTATATATGTACTGCTGAAGGGAAGAGGTCCAGGGCCTGATTCATGCCAATATCTCTGTGGGCTGGCCTCTGTCATTACCAGTGGCTACTGTATAAGCAAATACCAGCACCAGTGAACTGCAGTTCTATGCTCAGACTCGCTTCCTGGCCACCTTGTCATTTAGCAGCATACCCATGCGCACAGGATAACTTGCACTGACAGACTGAAGCATGGAAGGAGTTGAAGTGTCAGGACTGACACTAGTTGTTGCTGACTCTCATCACTCTGGGATGCAGCTGTGTTGGTCACGCTTTGCCCGTGTACAGTCTACCAGTTGATCTGTGCTGATGTTTCCCTTCCCTCTGGCTGAAGATCTCATTCTGTGGGCAGGACAGGATGGTGTCTGTTCTGTGTCTTAGGCATCTTGCATTTCTGTGATCCTGCACTGTTGTTGATGTCAAAGTGGTGATAAACCATATTAAATTCTGTAATTATAGTAAAAATCCACATATCCTGCTGGCTCCTTTCAGTTATTTTAGTGGGGATTCTGGAAGCAGTATTCTACTGTATGGTGGTGCTCTGTAAGCTCTCCCTGTTGTCTACACACTATTCTCTGTGCTATTGGATCATTTTTATTTCAGCCTTCTACTGAAAAGCAGGTATGTAAGCAGTTGTATTACCTCCAGGGAAAGTTGTCAAGTTGTTTGGAGGACATGACTTTTATTTTTGAGAATCGCCAGTTCCTCAAAGATGTGACATGTTGGAAACCAGTTAAGAGCAGAACTACAAGGACAGCTTGATGCACAGGCTGTGCACTAAGGTTGCTGAGATATGCTGAGCACAAGGGTAATAAAAATAGTTAGTGGTTGAGCTTTCTTTAGGGAATTGGGAAATGTGATTTAAATCTCCTTATGTAGAAGAGGAAATTGGATGCTGCCCACCCCTGCAGCAAGGGTGATTTGGCTAATGTACACCAAGAGGGAGAAGACAAGGGGATAGAAAATGGGTCATCAACAACAGCTGCATATAAAAAAACCCCCAGCAGAACGCCCTTGTTGCTCTAGCACTCAGGTTTGCCCTGAACATGACAATTAGACTGAGACCCTGATGAGAAATTGGTGGGGTAACTCCTTATTTCTAGGGCCTGGCTGGGATCTGGATTAAACTTGTTTCTGACCTGGATGGTGTTATAAAGGCACTTCTGGAGTCTGCATGTGTGTGTTACTTAAGCCATGAGATAAACTCTGAGATAAATCTGTAAGGTGTTTCTGTAGTTCAGGCACCTTTGCTGAATAGTTCAGCATTAAGTACAAAAACCAGTTTTATGCATTTGCAAAGGTGTTTATGGATCTGACTGAGTAGCCTTGCTGCACTAATAATCCTTCTCCTACCCTGTCAACAAGTCCTTTCTTATCCTGTAGAAAACACACAAGTGACTCTGTATCACCATATCCATTTGAGCCACTGATTTTTGAAAAGCATGCCTAAAGGCAGCACATCACCTCTCAACCTGGCCCTGTGGTTCTCTGCACTTGAACACAAATAACTCATTCAATACAATTAACCTTCATAATATAATAAAAAGTAGAAGTTCTCCTTTGAAAACTAAATCCCAGGAATGATTTTCATTCCCTCTTATAGCCATTAACTTATTTAACAATAAAAATATATAATGTTCAAAGTGATGTATAAATAGTACCAAGATCAAATTTTAAAACAAGAAAGAACATTACATCAAAGACATAACATTCTTTTGGGATGAATATGCTCTTTTTTTGTATAAATGGAGGCTCTGTTCCACAGAAGTGGAACCAAAGTATCTACTTTGTTAAAGCTTAATTTATCATTAACAGCATGAGTCAGAGCTGCCCTAAGTCTACAAGGAAACAATAGGGGAAAATACATGGTCTTTACCCTGAATTCTGTAGTCCCACAGAAGCCAGATGGCTTTGAGTGTTTAAAGGAAGAAATGGGCTTGGACATGTACTGTTACATCTATAGCAGTAAATAATCCAAGAGGAGGACATGGGCTTGAGGATTGTCTCATGACTGTTTGCACCCTTCCTGACACAGCTTCAGCTCTTGTGACCTGGTACTCTTGCATGGCGCCAGGCTAGGACTGATGAGGGGTACTCTTTCCAGAAGGGACCCTGAAATGTGTCCCTCCTGCCTGTGAGGAAAGACAGATGAGCTTAGTGCATGTGCCTATTCTCTTGTCCACACAAGTCTAAGTGGTGGCTTGTGGTCTGGTTTTCATCTGGAGGGAACTAACTGGGAAAACTAAGCACAGAGAATGGGAACAATTCATCCTCCTTCTGTGCCCTCATGGATGGTACAGGCACAGCTGGTGCAGTCCAGATGAATGGGGAACAAGGGGTAAAAAGGCGCTCTTTGCTCACCACTGCTTGACCCCAGTTTCCTCTCCCAGACATTTCTGACGACTCACCACCCAGCTCATGCAGTTGAACCCTCTACATATTTAGTAGTGCTGCAGTGTTTGAGTAGGTACCTGCAAAGACCTCAAGAAGGATTTGCTGTCTCTGGGTGAATGAGTTGCAATGACTAGTCTCTTCATATTCCACTGATGCTCCAAATACCATAAGTGGTTTTGGTATTGTAAACAGCCTAGCTGCTTTACATTTTCTGACTGTAGGAGGCATTTATTTTGTGTACCAAGTGGTTTTTGTGGAAAAATTCAGAAAAACACAACAGAATGGATGAGGCGGTACAGAATAGAAAGCAAGTAATTATGTGATGACTGGTCCCTTTATGGATGGCTAAGTATGTCTTTATAAAATCATATTCACTGAATTTTCTTCTGCTGTCCCTATCATCAAGTGCTCATTTCAGTATATACTGTTCTGTCTTTCTATTCAGATGTTATTTCCCTTTCAATAGGCATAATATTGGAAAGCAGCTTGTGTTTTCCCTTAGATTTAATGATTACTGGAAATGACTGCACAGACACAAGAACCTCAGAGCTCCAGTTAGTTTGGCAATGACAGAAGTAGGTGCTTAAGGAAGAGGTGCAAGAGACATGGGCACATGTCTCTGAAGCTTCCATCAAACAAAGGACTTTCTGAGTCCAAATTTGCACCTTGAGCATCATATTAAATTGCCAGCAATGAATTTATGGTCCATGCATTATTTTTTCTTTCACCTCTTTCTTAAGACCACAGTTACATATTGTGCATTAATTTTATCTTTTTTTTTAATCTGATCATTGGATGTTTAAAAGGTAAAATATGTGTTCACCTCTGTATGCTGTTTGTTTTGTCCTGTTTCCTCACTTAGGTGTACTTTTATGGAAAATCAGTTCAGATCAGCTGTGGGTTATTTTATGAGTTCAGGGTATATTTTTTAAAGGAAGAGCCTTAAGTGGAAAGAATTTGTGTTCTACCTACAGCTGATTTACTGCTGACATGAGAAACGCATCAGCAGCACAACCTGTAACCCTGACATTTTCATTAATCTTTTGCAGTTAATTCCACTTGTGAGGAATTAATTGTGCCATCAAATTATTTAAACAGGGCCTTACCATCTCAATATGACCTCTTTACATCTATTTTGAATTCAGATGGGGGAAAGTGGCTTTTAAAATCTGTTATAAAATCTCCCAAATGAGTAATACATAAACTCATTGCAGAAGGAGACAGAAGGTCTGCAGTCATATTTAAAAGAATATATCAGATTACCTTAAAGATATCTGATCAGCATATCTAATCAGCATATCTGAAACAATTAAGGTATCTAGAAAATGAAGCAATGTTAAATTTATGTGAGATAGAAACACTGGATGTGTAACTGTTCATTATTCTCATGGTCAGGAACAATTGTAGTAAATGAGAAGCTGCGCATAAACTTTGCGTGCCCTAAGGAAAACCAACTGGATTCTGTGTGCCTGGTACAGAGATTGTTTCTTTCCATAACAATATCTACGATATGTAGTAACGTGGGCATATACCTTTTAAAGGAACTGATCAATTGCCTTTTGCGGTCAAAATGAGTTTTCTTGTGTTGAGGTTTCGTTTCCCTTTGGAATTCTGAAATATTTGCTGTGATTGCAAAATATTGCCCGATGGATGGGTTCTTAGCAAGTGAAAAGTCCAGTCCTTGTGGCTGAATCCCCAAATAACTGAAGTCCAAAACATGAAGATCTTTATTTCAACTTATTATTTTTGAAGTCCCATGTTTTCTTAAATCAATCTTCGTCTGAGGGAGGAGGGTGATTTATTAACACTATTAAGTGTTGCTGGCAATTGATTGATTTATTTTACATTAAGTCGATTATGAGCAACTGGAGATATCACTAATACTTTTTTGGCTTCTCTTTGTTTACACAAACATAGTAGTCTGGAATGTCCTAGATGATTTTTAGTCCTATCTCTTTCAAAGTCCCATGTAATTCTACAAAGAGATGCAGATTTGGGAGAAGTTTGTTAAAGAGGCATACTTTTGGTCAGTTCCAAGAGGCAGATGGAAGTAATATTGGTTTTGTGTTTACTTTTCTAAATTCTGAAATATTTTGCAATATATTTCAAGGGTCTTATGGGCTTGCAATTATTCTATGAAAAGTGCTGATCATTCATCTGACTGCAGGGAGGTTCATATAGATAAGGAGAAGCCTTGAAAATAAGTATGTCTTGCACAGAAGTTACAGGGAGGATTTGGCAGCCTAAACAAGTGTCTGGTGCCATGTTAGATGTTCTAAGGCCATGGCAGGTGCAGGCAGAACACAGGACCTACAGAATACCTGTGACTTCTGGACTGGGGGTGGAAAGTCAGGCATGACACACCAGGGCATCTCATATCACTCTAGGTGTCTATGTTGAGACAACTCTATTTCATTCTGCATAGTCTCTTTTCTTTCTCCTTCCAGAATTCCTCTTGACCAAAACCAGGAGTTCAAGGGTGTGATGGCTTGCACTCTAGAGTTATCTGTCTTCTTCCTACTGACAATACTGACTGTTTTTGGGGAAAGGTAAAGGTTGATGCTGGAAACTTACTTGTAGATGGCTAAATTAAATGGAAATTAAATGAAGGCAGTAATGTCATTCCATAGTGCACCTCTATTAATGAAAACATATTAGAAGTCCTTCAGGGTCTTCAATTATCCATCTTCTGTGATTCCAGTTTGAGGATTGGCAGATATCCTGGCAAGTAACAGTTATTTTTACATTTGATATTTTAAGTTAATTTAGTGCTTAACTGAGATGTTAGTGCTTCTGGAGCAGAATGGATATTCCTTAGGAAAGAGAAGCAGAGGTTTACTTTTGCTGCCCTTCAGTTCTGGCTTGGGCAATCCAGTCAGGCTTGATTGGTTGCCATTTGACTGTGGCACTATTGTACTATATTTGTTTTAATTCTGGACATGAGTAAGCAACAGAGTTAATCTAGGGAGCACAGGAGCATTCTTGTCAAACGCTGACCAGTGAAATTTTGTGCCTCGGGAGATAGGGAACGCTGATTATTGTTTTAGATTTGCATCAAATGTGCAGTATGTTAATCAGATGGACCACAAAAAAAGTAGTTAATTTCTGCTTTCTGAAGCTGACAAAAATAATACTGACTGGCAGAGATTATAATAGTGTTTTTTGAACATCATAACCTGATTAGTTTGAAACAAGAAACTCATTTAACATAAACTGCAAATCAATTTGCTTGTTAATTCTGTTCAGATTGCACTCTTTCTGACTAACACAGCACACTATATGACAGAACCAGTTCTACCTTCTGTCTTTTTGTCAGCTGAGAAATTAATTATATATTCATAGGAGATTAGAATCACCATACAGACCTTTTCTGGCTAGTTTTCTTTTTCTCCATTATAAGGACCTATCTTCCTGGTTAAAAGAAACATAGTGGGTGCTCAGAGGCTTTATGCAGAAAAAGAAATGAAGACAAAAAGGGTATTTAGTTTTTATTTTTTGTTTTCTGTCTGAGGGTATTTGGCCTCAGTCAGGCCGCCTTAATCTACTTTACAGAGACAAACAATTCCAGTGGGTGACTCATCCTGTGACAAGGGTGAGAAAGTGGGTATGATTAACTCAATGGTGGTGCATCTCTTTCTCTTTGCTGGCTAGGGAAGACATGTCTTACACACAGATTTATGGCTACAGACTTCTGTTTGGCAAGTCTGATTGTTGCATCCTTACAGCCCTTATACTACAGACCTTGAAATGAGCCAGGCATTAATTCAGCTGTCATTTCAAATTTTAGGGTGTGTCTATACTTAGACATACTTTAGTTCATCTTGCCTGGAATGGCTTGAGAACCAGCAGTGCAGCAGAGTTAGGTACTATCCAGGCTCTCTGGACATGAAAGACTAAAAGTAAAAAGTAAATTGCTGTATTAACCTAGAGCCTGCTCAGGCATTCTTATGACTTCTTAGCCTGAACTGGTAAATCCATGATTACCAGTTATGTGGAAGAGTTAATTAAATTTGGTATCTGTTACCCGGAACATCACTGCATGGTGGTTTTAAATTGCACAACCTGTAATGTCTCATCCACAGATTGTTTCAATGGATAGAGGATTGCTTCAAAAGCAGTGGTGACCGAGTGATATTGCCTTTCTTTGAAGGGATTTTCATGCTGGAGAATGTGAGAGATGATGCTGAGCAGATTAAACAAGCTGATCTCATTTTTTCTTTTGATGATGCCAAGAGAACTGCAGCTGCAAGGGTGGAGACCATCAGTCCCCTTTAACTGAGAAGCCCATATCTTAGTGTTTATAGAGCGGACAGCCAAAGTCACACAATATCTTTCTGGAGACCTTCGGAGTGAGGACATATGTTCCTTGAAAGTCTCTCACACTGCTGTGAGGTAGCCCACCCCTGATTTACTAGTGATGGATGGACATTGATGACTTCTACAGCTGGAGATGTAACAGATGTCATGTCAACATAAGCCCACTTCTGGCAACATTCACAAGCCCTGGATTCTTGTTTTAAGTTTGATGTGCTCTAGAGGCATATGTTGGTTGAGACCTCTGAGCTGGTTTTGCTTCATGTAAAGCTTGGGATATAAAACCCTTGCTAAATGTAATTGTAATAACTGCAGGAACTGAAGATTCCGTTCTTCATCCGTGTCCCTAAATACACATATACATTAAAAAAATTGTATCAAATATGACATCAGATGTTTGTTTAATCTTTATCAGATTGCCCAGAAGGGTGCTAGATGCCCCAAGTTCAAGGACAGGTTGAATAGGGCTTTGAGCTACCTGATCTAGTGGAAGAAGTCCCTTCACATTGCAGGAGATGTTGGACTAGATGGTCTTTTCCAACCCAAACTATCCCATGGTTCTGTGATTCCATGATTATTAAACATATTCATTTTACACATAATCTGAGGTGTTTTTGTGACATCTTAAAGCCATAAACTTTGTCTGCATGTTAGGTTTCAGTCTCACTTCTTTCCACCTTAAATTACTCCAGTGGGCAAAATTATAAATAATTTCTGACTTTATTCAGTTCAATGTTTATACAGTTGCTTTAAATACACACACACAGAGTACAATCAAGGCAAACTATTATCCTTCAATAAATTTTCCAAGCCTGCTTAAAATATGCATGGAAGCGTTGAAGTTTAACATGGGGAAAGAGTAGCAGCTTGGTGTGTAAGAAAGACACAGTCCTAACTTCCCTTCCCATCTTTTGATGGATGAGGGATAAAGACAGTAACTCTTTTATTACAGATGTTGTAAATAGCAGCATATCCTTTTCTCAATATGTGTGCTGTTTCATGTTTATGATTCTTCCATAACAGACTTCACTACATTTCTTTGTTTAATCTTTATTCTATAAAACATAGCATGTCTCTTTATGTGCTAGCTCCTGCTAAGAGTTAAACTCCTCCTTGGAGGTTATGACTACTCTGAATTCCCCCTGAAACAGAAGCAGCTTCAAACCTCCCAGAACTCAGGAACATTTTGAGACGCTTTCCCCCACATGTAGTACATGGAAATAATTTATTCATTGTTTAATACTGGGCACATTTCTGCATCAGTGGAAAGCTACATGTTGGGAACTTAAATTCCACAATTTCACACGTTTGTAAAAAACCTACCACATAAACTCACAACACCTCAGAGGGTCCACTTGAATATGACAAAGAGGTGTATAGTGTCAATCTGTTGATAGTTGGCTCATTCTTGATTTTGTAGTCAGCCAACCTTTCACTTATTTCACCTGGATGTTTTCTTAACATAAGTGCTACAGGACTAATATTACCATGAATGTATTAATAAAAAATAACAGCTTCAAAAATTTTACTGCACTGTTTCTCTTACAATTATACTTATTTTCTCCACAGACTTAGGACAGCTTTCCATATATACTCTTGAATTTTCAAAGACAAATATGTATGTGTACATCCAATTATTTCTGTCTGTTGTTTATATAATGAAAATCTTAAAAGTTATGAACTCCATCAGTCACCACTACATGTTACAGACACCTGGTAAGTTCAAATTTACTGAGTTCATAAAATAAGAAAAATATGTAACTCTCTACAAGCACTGTTGTCTCACTTTAACAGTGGTCAAAGTAGCCCTGGATGAATCAGGCACAATTTTGTTCCACTTTTAAATGCCTCCCTTTCAGTGAAGAAGTTGATAATTTCTTAAACTTCAAAAAGGTCTGCCTGCTGCCTTGTATGCATCTGTCACACTGAAAATGCTCTAGACTTGCACCCTCAACTTTGTCTCTCTGTTCATCTTTCCAGCACCTAAAAAATTTAGGCTGAAGATGCCAAGTTCTTGGCTTCTTATTACTTTGGGCAAAAAAAGTAGACTCATAAGGTACCTTAAATTGGTTATAGCTTTAGAATAAACTAATGCTTTGAGCAATTCAGTGCAATGACTTTAGTCTGCCCAGATTGACCTAAATGAAACTTTGTTATTATTGTCTTGTTCCAATTTCATGGTTGATGCATGTTCAGTGAAAGTCTTCCAGCCTTATCAGATCTTCCCCATCACCTCCTGTTGCTGCTCAGATACTTTTACAAGGTTTCTCTTTGTTTGGTGTGGGGGCTGTGACTAGCAGACGGATTTTCAGGAACATGGGCTGGATTTGGTAATGTAAATATTTGCTCGTTTTTTTTTAGTAATAGCTCACCTTTATTCTGCCTTTCTTTGAATAACCCATAATAAATCATTACATATTTTTTAGGGAATTCAAAACCATATTCTACAATTGTATTGAATTTGAACCGTGTTCAAAATTGAAGTAGAAATCTTTCATAGGTTAATCATTTTAAAGTCTTACTGTACAATGTTGGCAGAACTTCTCCTTTTGGTGAATATTTCCATAAAGCAATGACATGTGAAAAAAAAAATTAAGTAAACTGTATATAACTTTTCAGTTAGTGGGAACAGAAGTAATTGTCTCTTTGGTCTCATTTGATATAAATCCTCCATTTATTTTAGCATGTGATGACATTGATTTTGAATCTTCTTTTTCCTCTGTTTTCTCAACATCTGTCTGTCTTTTTACCTGGTGTCTTCTGTAAACACGGTAGCCTGGGAATCAATATATACTTAGTATTAAATGAAAAAATATAACAAATGCCTAAAAAAAAGGCGTTGTAACAACATGTAGCCATGCAACATTTTCTTTTGTTATACTGCTAAAGCCTATAGACAGTTTCGTTGAAGCTATGGTTAATTATTTTATGCCAACAGCACTTATCACTGGAAGAGTACATTTAGAAAATAACAAAGAAAACATTTAAAATTCTGCATTTGGTTTGACAATTTGTGTTCCTGTTGCATGCAATGACTTTGAAAAGCATTGCCTGTCTCCCTTGGGAAACCTTTGGGCTCTTGTCTGGGTCTGTGGAGCTGACAGACTTCTATGTGAGTCCTTTTTGGTGGGAACAAGGATAATTTACCTGTCCCCATGCTGTTGCCTGCCAGAGAGGACAGAGTCTGGGCTGTACTTCCCAGGTTGTGTCCCTGGGACAGTGCTTTGGTGTCAGATATCTGGTTTAGAAGTGGGAGCTCAATAGTCACAGCTGGTTTTAGGTGTGAGCAACAGGACAAGGTCCCAACCCTTGGTAGGTTAGTTGTAGAAGTAGCAATGCAGCTCATGAGAGGTGTATGTGGGAGGAAGAAGGGACCTTTGCCTCCAGTGGAAGATATTCTCTCACTTTAGCTGTGAAGCTAATGCTTCTTCTCTCAACAGCTAGTAGGAGGGGGAGTTTGTTCATGCTTTTGGGGGTGGCCCTGATGGGCAGCTGTATGCCCAGGCATCTGGAGTGGTGGAAGAAGATGCATTTGCTCTGATACATCCAGTGGTAAGTGGTGGAGATTCCCTCACTTATGCTGGAAAAAAAGGGGTCTTCCAAATCTTGAACTTAGCCTTGTATATTCCTGCTTATGTACAGCTAAGTAATATGCTAAGTAATCTTTTGGGTCATTATTTACTTAACTTTTTTCCGTGTGGTTCTTTTTGTCCCTTCTTTTTTTTTTTTTCATATCCATGAAAAATGACACAGATAATAATAATGATAGTGCTATAATAGAAAATATCTATACTTTACCTGCTAAAATTAGTAGTGCAAACAACAGCTGGAAAATGCTGTAGATTAGTGGGAAAGTAAACATCAGTTCAAGTTGTTCAGGAGTGAATGAGAGCTGTACAATAGTTGAACACAGCTGAGTGTTTTGCATGCCTGTTTCCAGAGACACTGTACGACATCTAAAGGGAATAATACAAAGACGGTTGTGGAATAGCAGTCTGTGGGTCCTTATACTTTTTAGTAATCTGTATAAGAAAGAAATGTATAGCAAAGGATAACTAAGAAAATGGTATCCTTCGGCTCACATAGTCATCAAAACACTCCACAAGTCACATGGCTGTTAACATTAGAACAGGCACAAATTATGGTTGATCAGCAATTGTAAAGGACTGTGATCCACCTTCAAGCCATGTATGTGGCACTCAGTATCTCCCCCTCTTGTGATGATATTCTACCTTGTAGGCTGCTGCATCTTCATGAGAAATTTTTCTGAAGTCCCAACCCACTCCTAAATCGGGTCTGTTTAACTCACTTGAAGTGTAGGACATGGGCACACAAGGGGAAGACATATGAAAGATTGGAGGAAATAGTGTAGTCAGAATGCATAAATAAGAAGGTGCACAAGAAAAGTTTTATCTGGACATAGGAGTCCAGAAACATGGTTGGGGAATTAGTAACTCTATAGCATAGGTAATGTTCAGAGAGCATTCTCAGCATTTATTAGTCATTAAATAAAACCTTTTTTTCACATCTTAAAAAAAAGATTACAGGTCTTTGTCACAGACAAGTCCATACCTGTGCCAAGGCAGACCAGCTACACGGGCCAGAAAGAATCCCAAAGAATAGCCAGCTGCTGGAAATATGGTGCCAATGATCCATAATTTAGGTGAGATAATCCAAGAGCCTTTGTAGAGTATTCCCCCGACCACAGCAGTGACCACAATAAGGACTGCTCCCGCGATGGAGCCAATCTGTGAGGGGAAAGAGGAAAGACTTTGTGCATAAGAGACCCTAGTGGAATTTAATGGCATCAAATACAGTGTCGAGCATGTCTGTGAATATCTCTGAGTCACTGAAACATCTAATTAAACATAAACCATAAAGTTTATGGCAATGTAATTCATGGCAGGTAGGCAGATTAGATAAATGCCATTTTTCCCAAACAGGACATGTACAATGTACTTCAGCGTGTGTCTGCAGATAGAGATCAAGGCACAGCTGTAATAGGTATCTATAGCAGATACCTGTCTTTTGAAGCCTTGACTATAATTGCATTTAGAACTGGAGATTAAAAATAACTTCACAGGTGTGAAGTGAGCAAGGAATGGTGCTCACATTAAAGAAATTTCCTGAGTTGTTGGGGAGCTGACAGCCTAATAGCTGGTATAATGCACTTTTCCTCCCCTCTTCTTGGGCAGTTACACTCTGGGGCTTAGTATAGCGTATGCTAACTAGATGCTAGGTGGGTAGTGATAGGAAATTATTTGCCAAGTGGAGTAAATCTCTAATGTGGCTAAATATTTGTGTTTGAAAACTGTCTGTAAGCTTGTATAGCATTTCTGCATAAACATAGTCACTGAGTTGATCTAATTTCCTGTGGCTGAATGTACTGAGAACTTCACCACTGCTTGCCCCCCGCCAAATGATAATACACTTCTCAATACACAAGTGAAATGTCTGCCCTTAAGGCATATGTTGCCAGGGATCTCACTGACAGACTTCTAGGGCTAAGCTTAGGAGAATCTATTTCTCAAATAAAATGTGTATTCCCATTGAACTGGCTTCATCAGTCTTTGGCTGAAGCCTCTCTAGGAACACTGAGTGAACAAGTTACTTTTGTTTGACTGAGCTATTAACCGTATGCACCCAGGAAGAAGAAACATGGTCTGACCATGACAATCTCTTCTATTTCACCTGGCCCGCTGTCTTTGTGCTCTTATCTCCGTTTCTCACTATATGGACCTTAATCTGACAGCTTTGGCTCAATCTTCACTTGATGCTTCATTGTCCTACATAAAGCAAACTCTCAATGGACTCTACTGTGGGTTGCTCACCCACTCAGTAAAAAGGTGATGAAATGGTGTCTTGCTGAAAGAGCAGATAGTTTCTCTTCATGAGAGCTCAAGTGCATGTTTTTCCCTTAAATGATTAAACAAGAATACTACTGTTTTGAAACCAGCACCCAATAGCATCCAAGTTCATAAGTAAGCTGTGAGAGCATTTAAAAATACAACACAATAGACAAATGGTCTAAGAAAATGAGCTGACTTAAAAGGACCTTATTTGTGTTCTATGCTTCCTGAGCTGATAGCAGAGAAATGGTAGTAAAGTACAGGCAGAATAAAAAGTTGTCAGATTAGTTTTCTTTCAAAAAATTTAGAAAATATGTGTTAAATAAGGATGGTAAACAAAGGCTAACGGTACTCAGCACATTCAACAATTGCTTTAAACCTCATGTTCAGAATGATTAATTAGCTACTAACACTGAAGGCAGCTAAGTAGTTATTACTACTATTGCAAATATTATTTTGGTAAGAATAATTCATGCCAAGAAACTTAATATTTTTTGATGCACTTGAAATTATCTTATAAAGATAGTTTAATTTTGTGAATAGTTTTGTCAGATTAACAGTTGGGAACATTTTCAATTTTTTTTTAATAAAAATTGACTTCACACTCAAAATTACCCCCCCCAATCAATAAAGTGGTTTAAAAGTAGAAAGGCTTGAATCCAGAATGTTTTCCTTTTTTTTAATATTATTATTTTGCACAGAAAAACTGCTTCCAGTTGACCTGAGTGATTTTCCTTCCAATTTCAGTTTACATTATAAATGGAACTCAATTACTAACATAATTGTAGCCAAAGACAAAAGTAAGCTCTTTGGATAATGATGGTTTCTAATAATGTATGCAACTCATGCATGTTCATGTAGGGGGAAAGCAATCCATTTCCATAGAATCTCATTTCTGTTCAGCTGAAAACTTCCTGGATTTTATGAAGTCAGATACTAATACTATGACTAACAACGTGCTGCTTCAGTGATGCCACTGATTCTGTAATTTGTCCATAATTACTAACGCTTCAGCCTTATATAGCCTACCTTAAGTATGATTTTTGCTTTACTAGGCCATCTGTGGTTAACATACATTCCAAATGAAACAGGAATTACAAGAGATACAAGTGAAATTCCTGTAAAAAAGAAGGAGAGAATTTAAGTCCACATACTGTGCAGAACTTCATGACAGAAGGATGGGCGTTGTGTAGAATGGCTGGAGGTAGGGAGCAAACTTTTAGAGGATGTTTCTGGTAGGTGCACCTCAGAGCACATATGCACACTCTACCCACACCTGCCCATTTGCTTTTTTTATAGAGTCTGTTATCTTTGGCAGCCTGTTGAAGTAATTGTTATTCTGCTGAGCTACATGCTCATTCACCTGCTTCAGAAGGGCAGACAGAAATTTGAGTGTGTTAATCATCACTATCCTGTGATGTGAGTAGCTATATTAAATGTTCATTTTGTCTGCAGGTGTTTTGCTACTGTACCATATCAACGACAGGTTTAGAGCTCCTTTTGTTTTGGCCTCCCCCCTCTAGTATTTATTTTGAAAGTGCAAGCTATGTACGTGATTTTTTTTTCTCTAGGACAATGGGAATTTAAATTGAAGAATATGAAACTGACTCTGCTGGCTTTTAGGATTAGGACAACATGAAACCACACTTGAAAAGCTCTAGGGCCACAGCTCTGCAAAGCACTGGAGCATGTATTTCCAAATACTTGGACTATTTTCTCTTTGTAGCTGGATGAGATTTTTGACGGGAAGTCAAATGAAGCCACTCCTGGCGGTGTAGATTGTAGCTTTTCGAAGAGACACAGCGGTTTTAATTACTTGCCTAATTATCCACGTGTGCTTAAGTACTTTGTCAGATTATGGCCTCAGCACTTAGCACTTTGCAGGATTGTGCCTTAAAGCTGTTACAAACACTTTCATCCAGGGCAAGCAGCTATTCCTGTAGAAATTATGCTATATTCTTATCCCAGTGCCATGCAGGTCTCCAAACCATTTTGAAAGAAAAACATGCACAACTTCTTGATAAATATCTGTACAATATTTATAATGACTTCAAATCTGTGTTCTGCAGAGCTGTGGATGATGTGAAGTGATTCAATTCCCATGGAAGTTACTGGAAAGTAGGATCTAAAATCTAGGTTAATTTCTTTATGACTCTGAAGGATGATTGTATAAAAATGATCTTTAGTAGAGGGAGGATAAAGGAGAGAGTCAGCAGGGAAAGTGCTGGTTGACTGGACTCACCAATGCTGTCATAGGGCAGTACAATTGCGTTGGAATCAGTCCACATCTTGGTGTAAAGAAAGAGGCAAAGTGGCATCATTCCCATTGCAAACACTGTGGAGCAAGTTGTCATGCTGATGCTGGAAAGAAATTGGTTGAAGTGTCAAGTCATCTCATGCTAGCCTACAGACTTTCTCATTTTCTCATTACAGCTACAGAGCTTATGAAAGATTGGGCAAGAAATTCACATGGCTAGAGTCAATTTATCCTGTATATCAGATTAGAAAAAAGCTAAATGGAAGGAATGGATTCTTCTGTAAAGAAAGGAACATATATCAATGTATTCTGCAGCCACAGAACAATAACTTCCAGTGCAAATGAGGAAGTCAAACATGTGACCATCAGGAAGGTCTGTTGGCAAGTCTTCATGCTTCCTGTCCATCTGGCTTTTGAGAGCATGGCAATCTGGACAGGGTCAGATGGACAGCAGAGCTTTCCATTATACCAGCAGTTCTGGAGTGTTAAAATTTCATTCCAAAGTCAACAGCATAAAAGAGAAATATTTCATCACCTAGGATGTATACTGTAACAAAGTTCCCTTTTCTGGCTTGTTTTGCTCTAGGCCAAAGAGTAAATGCTGAGAATTGCGTAGTGAAGCTCAGCATAAGTATTGTTGTTTCTTTAGTCTCTGCAAAGACATTTCTTTCTAAAGTATAAAGTCTTGAAACTATCAGGCCTGATATACCTTGTACTAAAAGATGCATTCAGCTACAGGAATGAAGAAGGGAAAGGCAAGACGGCTAAAATAAGGACGCATGTTCTCTAACTTCAGTCCCTGTGCTCACAGAAGCTCCCAGGGGAGCTGTGGAGGAGAGATGGGTGTTTCAGAAGCAGTTGTTTTTGTGAAATACCAAGCTATGTCAAAACCAGGTGTCCCTGTGGAAAGCTTTAGAGGATATTATCTGGGTTTGAGTTACTAAGAAAAATATAAAACATCATGCTTCACCTCTCTGTGATTGTATGAGCAGTAGAAAATTAATTCTTGCTTTAA
This sequence comes from Chloroceryle amazona, assembly GCA_027560015.1. Taxonomy (NCBI): domain Eukaryota; kingdom Metazoa; phylum Chordata; class Aves; order Coraciiformes; family Cerylidae; genus Chloroceryle; species Chloroceryle amazona. Next base: position 36,694 of record JANHFX010013032.1, on the reverse strand, counting down.
CTTGGGGTCTATTTGCACTGGGTTGTTTTAAAGCGGGACTGAAGACAATGGTGATGGATTTTTATGTATAAGCAAAAAATATTATCAGTTATAACCAAACCCCTATCTGATATGATGGGCAAGTTTTCTGTAATACTGCCCTGGCTACATAAACTAGCCAAGCTACTTATACTGTTATTCTTCCATCGAGAATTGAAGATGTTTGCATTGCCATCTCTGCTGTACCTCCCATATCCTCTGGTCCCTGAATTATTGTCACAAAGGTATTGACCAAAAGGTCTTTATCTGAATAATAACCTCTTATAGGTATTTTCAATTTACTTCACTCTCTGACAGCATCATGGGATATAAACTCTACTCATATTTATAACATCATCAATTCAGGTTTTTACCATTGATTTCAGTGGCGTGATTCTGAACATATGGAGCTGAAAAAGAATAATTTATCTCAGTATATTCTTCCAAGGAAAGGTTGGAGCAAAATTTCAGACCAGTACTGGATATCTTTCCATCTGTGGTTTCTTAGACCTGTGTTTATTGAAATGACGTGTCTTACAGTTCCTAGTATCATAGGTCTTTCCTCCACAGTGAGGAAGCTGGTGATTAGCAGAGCTGACCTCATATATAATTTGAAATCTGGTATTACATTAACACCTGTATGTGACAGAAAAGTTCACTATTTTCAAAGGATGGAAAAAAATGTCTTATTAAAGCTACAAATATTAACATTCTTAGTCTATTCACCCAAGCTCCACATCTTTCTTACTTCTATTATTTTTTCCATTTCTAGTTCAGACTGGTGTATGATAAATTGTATGAACACTCCAGTTTATGTTACTCTGTGGGAAACAGAGAAATGATCCTGTTTATTCTAGAGCAAAGCAATCAGGATATGAAAATAAAAAGATGGCTGTTAGAGTTAATGAACACCCCATGGAATTTGCATAAGGAGTAAGGTTCACTTCTCCTGTGTGTTTGATGTCCTAGACCATGCCAGGTGCCCTACATGCCTGTTTCTGAGTTCAGAGCACCCTGTCACCGAGACCATCACTCTTCAACACAAGTTTTTTTTCATTGCCCCATATATGCAGGGCTGCCTTAGTCAGTGACTTCTAGCCTGCAAAATTTGCCTTCAGTTTGAAGACTTAGTAGAAGGTGCCAGGAGGAGATAGAATTGCCGCAAATTATTTTCATTTGTATTTGTTCCCAAAGAGAAAATCTATGCCTGTCTATTCATTCTATGGAACACAAAAAGAGGGAAAAGAGTTTTTCACAGGTGGTCTTCATCATGTAACTTTACTTCAGTAACTATTGCATAGCCATTATTTTGTACAGAAGATTCAGAACCTAAAATATTTTGACTGATTTTTTAAAAAAAATATTATTTTTCTTTTAATTTTTGTTTATTTTTTTTTTTTACTGCCCACCATCTTGGGAGGAAGAAAATCACAAAAGTGGTTCTAACATGGACAAAGATTTCATAATCTTTATTATCTAAGCAATCTTCATAAGTGTTATTTTCTGCAGGATCTGAAGATTTACCATAAGGACATTTTCCAATATACACGGTGATGTTATGCTAGCCTCCTCATGAATTCTCAATGAACCAAGGATATTTGTTGTTCTGCTTATACTTACTACTATTAAAGAAACAGCTTTACAAGAAGGAAGCTTAGGGTTCGGAAGCTAAGAAATGAATCGGGAAGTCCTTTTCAATACAAAGGGCCATGTGAACTACTTAGAGAACAACTGCTGTTCTTACCTTAGGTCCATGTCTCCATCCACCCAGTAGGCGATGATATTGGAGGCTGTGCCTCCTGGACAACATCCCATGATCAGCACCACGACAGCTTGAATAGGCAGCACATCAAAGGCCAAGGACAGCAAGAAGGCTGTGAGAGGCATAATTCCAAACTGGCAAAGGAAACCCACAAAAATACCCCAGGGTCTTCTTATGTGACCCCAGAATTTCTTAAGTTCCACATTGCAACCCATGGAGAACATGACCAAAGCCAGCATGATTGTTAGAACTGTACTTAAAACTATGCTTAAAGTTTCATTAAAAGTATCTTCTGGTAACACACAAGATGTGCCATTGCAAATAGTAGCATTTGCAGGACAGGCTGTAGAGTTTTCTGCCAAAGACCCAGTGTGAAATTGCTGGGAAAGAAGGTATGTCTGCATTTTGAAATACAGAACCGCTCAGTACATCCGAGGCAAACTTTCAGGTCTGTGTGAATGGTTGTTTGTCAATGACTCCTTTTAAATGATCCAGGAAGCAATAAAGTGCAATAAATCCTTGAACACTCTTATTATTCCTGACAGGTTTGGCACAGTGCTGATTCATATAGTTATAAAAGTTACACTTGCTCAGTAAGGTGACAATTAATCATTTATCCATATGATAATGAGGAATCACGCACCAAGAGAATAGCTGTGTTAATGTTTAAGGGTGTAAGAAAGGCTTGCAAGGTAGCTGAGCAATGAAATGAGAATCACAGGAGGATGAGAAAGTTTAGACTTCATTCTTTAAATTTCTTGCGTGCCTTTGGGAGAGCTGCTCATGCATGAGCTGCCACTATCATTACAGGGGGCTGTGGGGTGAGTGATCGAGACATAAGAAACCAGGAGTAGAGGTTCTGAGCTAGGATTTGAAGCTGCAACTCCTGCTAGGTGATGCAGCATTCAGCATGACACACAGGCTCATTTGAATGTGGTTCTATTTGTAGTATAATAGAAGTTATGACTGGTGTGCAGTGATAACTTTACCACAGGACTTCATGAACATCTGCGTCGCTTTTGGATCCTAAGTGCAACTTTTACGTATTCTTTCTGATTTCTTCTCAGCTTCTACATAATCCTGACACTGGACATGCTGTATGGTGTGGCTAACACCTTTTCTGTAGAAGAGCCTAGAGAAACTTTGTGGCATCCACAGTATATTTACCTCCTGCTGTGTGTCCCTGTTCTCCCTGCCCTGCCTTGGTTCAAGTCCTTCTCTCACATGTGCTTTCCTGTGGAAAAACATCATATACCAGTCAGTGCTTAGAGATTTTTATTGTGCTTATCGCCTTACCAGGTGGATGCAGTGCATTGGATATCAAAATAACTTTGTGCCACCGATACTCTGTAAGAGCAAAGGAAGGCCCAAGAGCAGCCAAATGAGTTCTTCGAGACAGAACAACAAAAGCAACAGCAACCACAATGAAATGCTAGAAAGCTGGGATAATTTTGACTATACAGAATCCTTGAATCTAAGTCTCAAGTTTTCAAAAGCCTACCAAAGTCCCTGGGTTTTTTGGCTGGTCAAAGGTTTACCCCTCAAGCTTCCTCCAACTTTGGGAATGTTTTCAAGGGTAGAATTTTGATGCTTCTTTACCTGTACCCAAGCTTTGGGGAAGAAGTACCTTCAAGTGTAGATTTTAGACTAAAATTGAGTCCAAAATATAAAGTGTAATTGAAGCCCCCCCAAACATCTTTAGCTTTCAATAGAGAAATATTTTTTACTAGGGTAGCATGCTAAGCCATAATTATCTTCAGCAAGCAAGACTCCCTCTGGAAGCCTCAGCATTTTGTGCCTAACCTCAGTGTGCAAAATGATACATGTTGCTACTTTTTTTTTTGACTTTAAGCTGTGAACTGTTGAGAGGGAGCTGACTGCATTAGAAAGGATTTCCCAGCATGCTCAGATAGCACCTGTTTCTTTAGAAAGGGGTCAGCTAAATGGCTGTATCTCCTAAGTCACTGTTGGGTGCCTGATGGGATAATGTCAGAGTTGCTTTATCCTCCCAGGCAGCTGGCAACTCCTACCCTGTGATTAGTGTCACATCTGTGTGACTATGATATGTCTAATAGCACAACAAGCAAGGTAATACAGAGTAGATGAAAGGAAGAGAAGGCTGCAATATCTCAGTTTGGCAGAAAACTTATTCTCCTTATTACATTTACTTTCAAGTGGAATTTTTTAGGAGCTTTTAATTTTCACTCCAAGTCTTTTAAAGGGCAAGTTAGTTATATAAAAATATATAACCAGGTTATATAAAACCTGTATCAGCATCTGGATTTGCACTTGAACTTGCTTCTTGTTGAAACTAAAATTTTTTGACTAGAGCATCTTGAAATCTCTAACAAGCCTTGGGGCCAGGGGTGATGTCCCTAGGACTATAAATGTCTATGATGCTGTGGAAACCCAGGGTGGGCAGTTAGGGAGAGGAGGTGAGTGATCTCCAACTCACAGCAGGTATGTCTCAGGCAGCGCCTCATGCAGGGGCTTGCTTTCACCTCCTCCCTCTCACTGCCAAGTGTGTGTCTGAGCTATGATGGGGTACTTGATGCCATCCCCCAGAAAAAGCATAGATGAAATGTCCTTGCTGTTGGTCTCCAGCCTCTGCTGAGAGATACGTCCAGCTGCCATTTTGGAATTTGACTTCTGTGAATGACGTGGAGAGGGAGACCTTCCTGCTCAAGCTTTGGGCTCAGTTGAGGACAAATGGGACATCAGCTACTCACCTGCGTGGCCTTGTATGGCAGCAGGTTGTATAAACTTAAGCTGTATTTACTACTAGCTTTGCTTTCTTTTTTTTCTTTCTTTTATTTTTTTTTTTTCCTCTCTCTAACTGCATCTAAAACCTTAGATCAGAAAAAAATCCTTTCTGGAAACAGAACTGAGCCCTTCTGAGTTCAACTTATTATTAGGCTGACATGCCACAATTTAGCACAGATGCTACTATCTATTTCAAGAAACCTTCATGTTGTTAGGGAACCAAAGCCATATCCAAGACATTGAAACATTTACCAGCACAGTTAAAAGCTTGGGATATTGGAGGAGGTACAGCATTATCAAGTGGGCAGGTAGCAGTCTCAGGAGGGTTGGATTTCAAATATGTCTTTAGTCTGTTTTGCTTTTTACATTGTGCTTCTGGGCTTTACTCCACATGCAGGTTAGTGCGAGAAAATAGATCATCCACCCCAAATTTGGCTGCTCTCTGTAGGTTTCCCTGACATCCTCAGGGAAGCAGCATTTCAGAAATGGTTGTCAGAGGTACTGAGCTGTACAGCTTCTGGTTTATTGTTTGTTTTGCACCCAGGTCATGGTGCTTAACTGGTGAGATGGACTATGTACTGCTCTGTGAACCCAACTGTTGGCTTTTGCCTATTCCTATTGCACGTGTTCTTCAGTGGGATTTTAAGTATTTGTCGCTGACTTTCAGAGAAAAAAGCATCAGTGAGCCTGGTGGCATTTTGGTGGTGATTAACATTCCTGGTCTGATTCTGGACACTGTCAGCATACCTCACAAATGAAAACAATCAATACTTCAGTAGAGAAACACCGGCCTAATTATATGTTTGCATCCCAAAACTACCAAATTGCTGTGTTGTGAATTGTCTTCTTGAATTTTTGTGGTAATGAGGTTGCCAGCTTATGCAGGTGATTTTAGTATCACTTCAGCAAACAAATCCAGGCAGATGTAACCTGTAAGAATCTGTCCCTGTGTAGACAATTAGATAATTGATTTATCCATTAACTGGAGCAGTTATAAAACACGAATAGCAGTTAAGTGCATACAGAGCCCTACACTGGGAAAGACAATTTAATGGTTTGTCTTTTATGGCTGTCTGGTACTTATTTCTGTGATGTTTCTCTTAATGAGACTTATGAATCTTCCCTGTCTGCTTAATTCAGACTCTTAGATGCTTCTTAGTATATTTATGGTTAGAAGAATCTCTTATTTCAGATAATTGATTTCCTAAAGGCAATTACCTGCTTTTTACCACCATCCTTAAAAGGCAGAGAGCAGTTGTACCTAGCATTGGTGACCTTGTTTATAACTTTAGTAAAACTTTAGATGGAAGATTTTCTTGTTGTTTGTTTGTTTGTAAAATGTTGCACTCCATGATTGAAAGTTTATAGAGGAGGTTAAGAAACGAAAATCTCCGTGGTATAGCAGGAGAGAAACTTATGACATTAAAATACATCTATCTCAGGAAAGCATCCTAATGAATAAAAAAAAAAAACCTTTAGTATTCCTAATCAATACTGAAAACTTTGCATCTGACTTACAGCTGAAAACTTATGCCTGAAATCTTTGTGAATTTACATTTTTACATTTCCCTGTCTGGTGCATACATTTAAATTCTGCCTGTTAGGCTCTTGAGCTGAGTCTCAAATCAAACAACAAGGGCATGGATGCTCTTGCATTTGGTTGTTGATCAGCTCAGCTGGGAAAACCTCCTCGTGTTATGTACTTGGATTACAGGCAAATTGAGCTTGCTGGTGTGCTAGCCCTGAGAGATGCACCTTACCCCCGTGGCTGGACTCCTGCACACACTATGTAGTTGGTTTGAAAGACATGGTTCTGCTATGACTTGTCAGACCTCTAAATATTGTGTGTGCAAGGAGAAATACATAGTGCATTTGTAGTTTCTGATACATTTCAGCCTTGCTTATCTAAATCATGACAGAATGTGTAAGCTTGCAGTGTACCCACCTTCAGGAGCCAAATACAAGCTTTTTCAATAGAACAGAACATCTCATCCCAGAAGTGCATAGTTACTATGCAACTGCAGGTATGAGCATGCAAAAGCCTTAGAGTTCAAAGGACTTTGCTCATTTTTGATATGTGTATGAGGGGAAATCTGCACTTGCATGCTGTTAAGCAAGGACTGTCTGCTGTGAGGCAAATAACAGAAGTCTGCCAAAAGTGTAAGGCAGCCTTTTGGCCTGCCAAAGTGTAAGGGTGACCTCTGCCATTGATTAAAAAGCTGAAAGGCAGATAATTTCATACTAAATCAAAGAAATGAGTCCTGTTACCTGCTATAAAAGTGTAAGCTTTTGAATGATTCTGTTGGGTTGGAATCTCTTAATAAAAGCTTGTTTTTCATGTTCTTCATCAAGGATTGACTTCAGACTTGGAGGGCTAATACACGAGGCAAATATTTCAGTTTCTTTACCTGTATTTTCAAAGTTGTAATTTAAATCAGTAGTAAGACTTAATTTGGGATAAATAGCCAAAAAAAGTTAGATGCTTAAATTCCAGATCAAAGGTCTGATTGATTTTAACCTCTGCAAGGTTAAAGAAAAAATGAAGCTGTTCTAGTAATTTTTATTCTCTTGGGACCAAAATTGACTTCTCTAATTTCCATCAAGAGAGGAAATGTCTTACACTGTTTCTCTTTTCCTGTTGTGTTTGTTGATGGCATTTATCTTCTGGCAAGTAGCACAAAACGCATTTATTTACTGTGGAAACCAATGCTGGTTTCCACCATCATCTAAGCCTGGAACCCGGCTGCAAATTCTTTATTTTAGTAATATATGAATTTGATAGTTTGACAGAAATAATAATAATGACAATGACAATAAAAATAATATCATTTAAGTGTTCTGTGTGTTATTGTGAGAGGTGAAGGTAGAACACAGAAGGCACGGAATTAAAATAGAATAAAAGTGATAGTAAGCAAATAATACCCATGCATTCATTTACTTGTCAGTAGATGTGATATAGCTTATCAAGGAACTAAGTCAGCACGAGAGAACCAGAGCATCTGGTGCTAAGGATTTGAAAATTTCCCTACATGTAATTTGGATATTTTACTTCAGAATAAGTTGAATCGGGTCCCCAGTCTACATGTCCTTATCATGTGTGCCTTGAAACTGTCTGAAGGAGCAACTGTTGCTTCAGACATGGGCTTGGATCCATGTCTCTTTTAAATGCTGGAGCACATCTGCAAATGTGCAGTGGGCTTCTGGGCTTAGTTATAACCTGATAAATGAAACCAGTTTACACATGCCACAACTGCTGCAAAACAACTTGACTCATAGGAAATGGGAGCAGTTTGGGGATTTAATGCATGACTGCTCTAGTGTTCCAGGCCAAAATAACAAAGGGGATGCAGCCTTAGGGCATTCATATCATCTGCACTGGGAAGGCTGATGTGCTGTGGGCTATGGGGGTATTGTGTCCTGCAGGGGTGGTGGCTGGCTGGATAATCTAGGGCATCAAAAATACTATTAGACACCTACATTTCAACAGCTGAATCCCAGACTGGATAGCTGTATTGGAGGTGAGTTGTTCTCTGATGTGCCTGAGGCTCGCTGCTGAGAATAAGGTAAGTCTCATGTGAACAGCTCTGAAACAGACAGCTACACTGGGGATGTTGAGATCCAGATTTTATAGAGCACATCCTTTAATGAACACAGAGACAAGAAATTTGAGAAAAAATGTTACTGAATTCCTGCTTTTAGTTTGCTCAGGGAGTTGAATAGGAGCAGAAAGCCATACAGCTGGAATTGCTTCATGTAAACACTGGGCAATGCTGCTGGGAATGGGAAAAAAAAAAGGAGAGGCAGTGCAAAAGTAAAGCTGTGGAGTTTGACCTTTTTCTTTTTTGTTTTGTTGTTTGTTTGATTTTGTTTTTCTTCCTATTCTTAAAAAGATGTTTTGTTTTGAATTAAGGCTTTATTAACAAAAAGGTTCGTTAACTGAGAAGGCTATGCCCTCTTCTCAAAACTGGGCTGGTCTCTGTGAATGTGGGAAAGACAGCTCCTTAGTGCTTCTTTTTCTGATTTACAGCAGAAATTTAAACTCAGGCCTTCCACATAGCATGCTGGGAGGTGCTGGTCTTAGAATGTCTTCAGAGGACTGGCTTTACCTGTACAGCTGGCAGCCCTGAGGACCCATATATCCCATCTCTTATGTTGGTACCCTAATTAGCAGGGATTATTCTCATGTCCTGCAGATTTCTAGAAAGTTCTGGGTCAGGCAGAAATATTTTTTTCTAGTGAATATAAAAGAATAGTTTATTCATTAAAACTGTCTTGGATACACCTGAGGTAAAAGGTAGTAAGATTTAACTAATGCTGATTCTAGAGCTTTTTGATTGCATATGATGAGGTGTGAGAGAGGGCAATCAGATAACAGCAGTTGTTAACAATCTTAAGATCCCACTTATGCCAGATGCTGTGCAGGGCCATAGTAAGTACCACTTCCCACCACTTCTGTTTTTAATTCTAATATTTCTCATCTTCCTTCAACGTATGGCAAACACTAACACTACAGGCACAGAAATGAAGAAAAATCAAAATGCAAAAGGGTATCCATTGCATGTATAAATGACATATAACAAGACACCTGTTCTGAAAACCAGTCTAAATTCATTATCCTCTTCTCCTCAGGAAAAAAAAATATTCAACATGTCCATCGTATTAGCTGAACTTTAATTTGCTTGGAACACCCATCTTCATTACTGTGTGTAACACTGGCTAGGACTGCATAAGCTTTCTAGGCCTTTATAGCTTTCAGATCTTGGTAAGACTGATTTCAGCAGCTTGCTTAGATGTTTTCAGAATACCTTTTATTACCAGGAGACACTGTTTAAGAGTTCTTTAAGATTTGACAATATCTACAAGGTCAAATGCTATTGTAAAACCTTCAAGAATGCTACTTAGATGCAACTTCATCTGGGAGCTGCTGGACTCTATGCACTTGGGAAATTTGAGCCACCTACCTGAATATTGAAAATTTACTTTAGCAAGACACTTTTGGAAAGTCAAACAGGTGGTTCTTTGGTTGTGGAGTTGAAAATTAAGAGGATGTGTTGCTCTTGATCTGGTGTACTGCAGTGCTGATGCAGTTGATGATAGGACTGGTACAGTCTCTGTGTGACTCTTTCTGTCATGAGCTTGTGGAATTATGGGTGTAGTACTTCGTTGATGCTTGGAGCTGTTTAAACAGAACAGGTGGCAGTAGGGAAGTTTCATTATTTAACAGAACCTGAGCCATGTTTTGGGCCTTCAGTTAGCCATCTGGGTTCCTGTTTGGGTGCACAATGGTGAAGACTTAAAAATCTTAAGAACATTGAAGTTGTAGGCTTTGGGACTTAGGAGAATCCATGCCTAGATGTTTGGTGTTTTCATGCAACATCCATCAAATTGGGCAATCCCACAAAATTAGTACACTGAAGAGGGAGTCATGCCCAGCAATCAGTCAAAAATGGCAGGGGATAGGTCTGTGACCTGCACCCTCTCCCCTTCTACACTGCCTTCTAAAACACAAGAACAGGAATAGAACCTGGAGTCCAGGTTCTTTTCCCATGAGCCCTGTTTGCTTATGCTACTACTTTGTACTAGTGAATATTTGATTGTCCTGCTTCATTCCTGCAGTCAGGCTGAGGGAGTGCTGGCCTGGAGCAGCCCGCCGGCTGTGCCCAGAGCTCTTTGCAGATGGCTTACCTGTGATCTGGCTGATGCAAGCTCAAGTCCCTCCAGGCAGAGATGGCAATTTTAATTCTGCTCCTCCTTCATCTTGCGTGAATTTCTTAACCACTGGGCCTTGCAGATAAAAGAGCAGAGATGCCAGACTTGCTTTCTGCGTGTTAGTGCACCTTGCCTGTGCTTTATGCCTGCTGGTGATGTCAGTGAAGCTGGGGCACTGTTGGGCATAAATAACAACTCAGTGGAAGCCTGAGGATCTCACCCGGCGTCAGACTCCTGCAGTGGCAGCCTGTTAGTGCAGTACCTGTGGCTCTTCTTAAAGCATGCGTGGATATCTGTTTTGCAAATGCTTTTCCAAATTATTTCCATCAATTCTGTTTTGCAATTACTTCCATGAAAATATAAACTGTGTCTCACTGCTTTAATTTCTGATGCAGCTGAATGTCTCTTATTTGGAGTGCAATGAATGAAATATGTGGATTCATTCATAATAAAGGGAATTTCTATATGAATATGTAAAAATAAGCTTATATAAACCACTACATATTTACAATGATATAAAAATAAGACACAACCTGAACACTCCCACCCAATTTGGTGTCGTCTTCAAACTTCCTCAGCAAGTTCACACCAAATTGGGTGGCAGTGTCAATCTGCTCAAAGGTAGGAAGGCTCTGCAGTGGGATCTGGACTGGTTGGATCGATGGGCTGAGGCCAATTGTATGAGGTTTAACAAGGTCCTGCATTTTGGTCACAACAACCCCAGGCAATGCTAAAGGCTTGGGGAGAAGTTGCTGGAAGCTGCCTGGTAGAAAAGGACCTAGGGGTGCTGGTTGGCAGCTGGCTGAACATGAGCCAGCAGTGTGCCCAGGTGGCCCAGAAGGCCAACAGCATCCTGGACTATATCAGAAATAGTCTGGCCAGCAGAGAAGGGAAGTGATCTGTCCTCCATACTTGGCACTGGTGAGGCCCCACCTCAAGTACTGTGTTCAGTTCTGGGCCACTCACCACGAGAAAGACATTGAGGTGCTGGAGGGAGTTCAGAGAAGGGCAACCATGCTGCTGAGGGGTCTGGAGGACAAGTCCTGTGAGGAGAGGCTGAGAGAATTGGAATTGTTTAGTCTGGAGAAGAGGAAATTGAGGGGAGACTTTATTGCTCTTCACAAGGATGTTGTAGTGAGTGGGTGCTGGTCTCTTCTCCCAAGTAACTAATGACAGGGCAAGAGGAAAATGCCACAAATTACACTAGGGGAGGTTTAAATTGGATATTGGGCAAAATTTTTATACTGAAAGAGTGGTGAGACATTGAAACAGGCAGTCCAGGGAGGTGGTGGAGTCACATACCTGAAGGTGTTCAAAAAACATGTAAATGAGGCACTTCAGGACATGCTCTGGTGGGATGGTGAGTTTTGTTTGTTTGTTTTAGGGGTGTTCTCTGTGACAGTTCTGTGATTCTATGAATAAGCTGGCAGTTCTATCTTAATGGTTGGACCCCATGATCTTAAAGGTCTTTTCCAACCTACACAATGACATGATTCAATTTTATAATTAAATATAGGCATAGAGAATTGTTTTGTTGTTTTGTATTTGGAGAGAACACCTGTACCTTCCAAGAATTTCCCTGTGACTGAAGTGACTCTTCTAAAAACTTTCCCAGCCTCCTTCATTAAATGACGTTACTAAAAAATTCCTTTTTCTATATTTTATCTTTTTTTCTGCTGCTGAAATAAGTATATGCAGTATTAGATTTCTCTAAATTGAAGTCTTCTGTAGATGTTTCAGCAACATCTAGTTCCTCTTCATGAGGATTTTGCAATCAGTCAAAAACCTGGTGTCAAGTGGCATAAATTTGGAAAAAAAACCATGTGGTTTTCAATTCATTTATCAGAAAAGGGGACATGTAACCTTTAAATCATGTTTTTTATGCCCCTAATGATTCTTGTGTGATTCAAGGCAGTTTATCTATTGCTTTACCCTCTATGTATGCCTCAGTTTGCACATCTAAACATAGGATTATTTACATACACAGTATTCCAGTACAGAACGTTTGAAATATGTTTAGATGCTTTTAAAAGCTTCAGGTATTAACTGGAGGAACTTGCTTTCTTTGTCTTCTGATTCTGGACATTTAGATTATACTTTAGTGCTGTTTTTGAAGTCTGGAAATGATCTTAAAATAAAAATTTGGATGCTCATGCATTGAAAAAAAAAATATCACTGTGGGACTTCAATGAAATTCATAAGTTGGTGACAAAAACCAGTTATCTGCTTACACTATTATACTTAAAAACCTTTCAAATGAGTTTTAAATAAAAGTGCATGGGCACAAAATACTAATGTAGATGTGACTTTTGCAACAGTCATGAATATAAAATTGATGAGTGGAATTTATTACCAAAAAATAGGACAGCACCATACTAACCAATGTATTAAAATTTAAAAATTTTATTATCCCTCTTTTAAATCAGTCATGTATTTCATGTCAAATAACAAAGTTATAGTCCAAAAATTCTTCACCTATGTCTCTAAAAGTATGGGTTTAACTTCTTTTTTTTTTTAACCAATGTGACCTGGAGGTATCTTTCAGTGGAAATAAAAATATTGAAAAAGAAAGACTTAAGAGTACAAGGTAGATCCTTGGAGACTGAAGTAATACCATTAGTGGACAAGCTGGAATAAAAAAGCAGCTGCAATTTTGACACGCAGACTGGTGAAGTCCATTTACATTATAAAATATTTGTCAGAAGTACATATTTTTTTAAATAAGGAAAAAAAAAATCCACTGTAAAAGAAAGCAAAAAGTCTAAATTTTTTAGGTCACCTAAGAATATATTTAGGAAAAAGAAGGAATAACTCATATTTAGTGCCCGCATCTGAACTACTCTTACTTTTCCTCACTGCAGAAAAGCTTCTACTTCTGTAGCTTTTCTGTGGAGGAACATTCCTATCAGGTGGCCAGTTTAATGTCATGTGTGTGTTCCCTGAAGGAGATGTCCTACCCTGGTCCCTCTGTGGAGACAGATGCTTAAGACCAGGCACGGACAACACATTTTGAGGCTATTTCAGGCCACAGTGGTGATGGGAAGTAGACTGCACTCTGAGTAGGACAGTAATGAGAAGATTCCCAAAGCAATGCACAGGTCTCTCATCTCAAAGCTTTTCTTTGATGTAGGCTGACTTTCCACATGTACCTTTCATTAGTTACACAGTGATCCTGAGATTTGATAAACACCAAGCAAGTGGGGAGATAGAGCTTTATCTCTTTAACCTGCCTTATCTTGTATGTTTCCTTTGGTATCTTAATTCCTCCTTCTCTGGTCACTATCAAGAATGATGAAAACCCTTTATTAGCTTTACAGATTCCTAGAACTAGGCTTTTAGAAGCAGCCTCTGAAGCAGGAGATAGATAAATTCATGTTTATACATACAGTACAAATAGTACCATGGGAAAAAGGAGCCTTGTAAGCTGGAATTTTCAGTGCTAAGATGTGAATTCAACCAGGCTTTAGATACATCTGTGCTTGCTGAACCTTATATATCCTGATAATATAAACAACAGGAGCTGAGAGCTTCAGGGGAAAAATATTTCTGTGTGGATATTACCTATACTCAGCTGGGTAAGACAGAGACCATGACATGCCAAATAGCAGATTTGCTAGCAAGAGCATTGTGTGAAAATTGGGAAATTTTTATTCAACTGACAGATGAAAACACTCTCTAATAAGGAAACCTCCTTTCTTCATGTCAGCAGTCTTCATGGGTCATCAGTGGTTCTTAGGCACTATTAATTTCCTCCTGATTCTGTGACTGAAAGAATGAGTAGTCTGAAGGTTTCCTTTTGTTTCAGAGCTGCTTGTGCTTGTGTTATCAGCACTGAACACATCTGAGCAAATGGGACTTGTTGAGATGTTTGATAGGCAGAACTTTCCAGGAATCAAATGTTCATACTGTTGCCCTCTGTGTTCACCCTTGATGGGACAATAATGACAAAGACAGAGAGACAATGATTAATGCCTTATCCCCCAAGCCCTCTGAAGTCCCTTCTGGACCAGGAGAGAGGAGGTGTGAGATATGATGGGATGGCGTCACATCTGAATAAAGTGTTTTTACTTTCTGATCCCCAGAAATGAAACCCCCCATGAGCAGCTGCAGCTCCCCATGCTGTACACTGGGCTCCCACGAACTGCTGCAGGACCTGGGAGCTTTCTGAGCTAGAGGTTGTCTCTTCTCCACTACAGGCTTTTCAGTTCATTACTAGAAACTACAGAAGAAGGAGAATTTAACTCTTTGGTTTTGCCACTTGGATGAGAATGTTGGCAAGTCATCTTATTCTTTTGGTTTTTTTTACTCTTTGTGGAGGACCTCTGGCACTGGTGACCGCTCTGAGCACAGTAGGCAACTGTCATCTGGGGGATAGGAGTGGAACCATACTGGTGAAATTAAACTGAGCAGGGAAGGCAATTGTTGAAGGGTTTTGTGGAGAGATGTGGAAGCTTTCCTTCTTGGGCTTGAGGAGGAGCATAAGCAATAAGCAAGATAAATAAATTTGTAGTGTCAAGGATTTTCTTTTTATAATGCTTTTTAAGCATAAGTAACAGCAGGTTTTTTGTGTGGTTTTTTTTTTTTGTTAATCAAAAATTTGATTCAGTTAGCTATTTCTTCTCTTTTGAGACTGCCTTTTGCATCCCAGACACTTAAGTATGAATAGTCAGTTCATATGGCGTTCATCGATTCCTCAGCAGTTAAATTAGAATGGGAATGTCTCTTCATGCTGTCATTATTCTGCAATATGTCACCATGGAGAGTAATTTTTACCTCAGGTGAAAGAATGGAATATGCTGAAAAAATGTCTATTAGCCTGTCATCATCCATAACTTCTGATGCTTATTGCTTACTCACTTGCTTTATTCAGCCCCATGAAGCATGTGTGGTTTTCTGATTTCTGCAGTAACATTAGTTCTTTTAATGAAGTTCAGACTTGCAGTTCTATTGTTTTTTCGAAATTGTTGATACACTTTCAGAATCATGATGGCCTCATGCCTTCAATCTACACTGATTAGTATGCAAGAAATTAAAGAAATACACTTTACATTCCTCAGAGAGTTACACTGAGTGTACAGAAGAGCAATAACTGCAGAGAGCTGTTCATGACCCCCTGCTCTATTTAGCTCAAACCAGGGGTATGCTCAAACTTTCTCTGTGTGCAAAGCTACTTAAGACAAAGCTGTGTAATGAAGTGATACAGAGAGTGGAAACATTCACAAACTACAGAAAGAGAATAAAAAGCATTTGTTAATATATTGGCACAGTCAATCTTAGGAGATTCAAACTTAACTAAATTGTAGGTTAATGATAAATAAACAGCATTCCTGTAGATAATTATCCATTACCTATTTCTAAACTGAGCAATATAGCACTTAATTACTTCTAAGGCAGAGCAAGCTCCCCTTTTTTGGCTTTTTAATATATATGTATTATTACTGGCCCTTGTAATCACTATAAATGATACAAATGTCCTGACTAAATAATATTTGAATTAAGCTCCGTGACATGCCTGCAACATCCCAGTAAACCTAACAGTCTTTGAGGTATAGCGTTCATGTACTTCATATTTTGTTACATCTGTGTGGTGGTTCTTCATCATCTGTGACTGGGATAAGTAGGCTGGAAGTCTGGACCACGTGAATATATCACATGCATAACTTGTGGTAAAAGAGGTGTGCCTGACAGTAAAAGTGGCCCACCAGTTTTGTTCATGATAAAATTTAGAAGGTTATCAGCACTTGCAGGGAAGACATCGAGCAGAATGACTATATCACCAGCAAATACCTAGATTGGAAAAGATTTTGACCAGTCTCTTTTCACACTCACTAGTCATAAAAAGGTAATGGTGACATTATCTCTGAGTTTATCTGGTTCGAAGTAGCTTCTCTGAATCTCTTTGAAGCAGTTCATGGACTCTTTGGGAGTCTGAGAAAGGCAGATTTAAAAACTACTGCTATGTACCAAAGTCATCTGGGTCTCAAAGCACTTTGCTTCCTGAAAAAAACACCAATTCACATTTTTGGAACTGTGGATGATGAAATTCCTTTTCTCACTCCTCAGACATGAAGGAGTGCATAAAAGCTTTTGCAAGGGCCCGCTCCACTGAGGTGTAATAAACTGTACAAATCTTCTCCTGGTTATAAGGTCAGGGAGAGCTGAACTCCTATGCTTTTCTAGGAGGTACTCGGTAGATAAACTTTGAAGATACTAACTCAGTAGTTTAACAGAACATCTTCAATCATTTTGACTATTTTTCTGAAAAGTAATAGGAAATGTGTGGCAGTAAGAGCAAATGTGGATACAGGTGTCATTGAATGTATATTTAGTGTATCTTACTATACATCAAGTATATATCTTACATGTTTTTCTGTAATACAATTCAAATTTTAAAATTATTCCTTCTCCAGCAATGCTTTTGTTCATCTCTGAGTCAGAGGTTCCCTGCCATCACAGACCTTGATTTGATATATAAAATCTAATGTGAAAAAAAACCCTGTGAAGGTGTGTTTAGCCATGAGAACTCTGAAAGCAGACCATTGTAGTTCCAGATAAGAACTTTATGAAGGAGTGGAATTCATAGAGGAAGCTTGGCTGGGGATTTTTGCCTCTTGGCAGGTGTGGTTGCCCCACACAGTATGAAGGCATTGCACCACTAGTATCACTTGCTGTGGAGAAGGACGAAGAGAAAGAACAGACTCTGGAGACCTTATCTTGAGCCTGATACAGCACCTTGCCTACTGACGTAGCTGAGTCAGTAGCTTTGTTGGTTATTGTGGTCAGTGGATGTGAACTCTTTTTTTTTTAACATTTGTCACATTAATGTTAGTTATGTACTTAGCATTTGGTTAGCTAAGCACTTAACTGTTATTTTTTTAATCCATGTGGATTAAAATTTTTTTGTCTAGCTCTTAGTCTATCATCTGGTACAGCAAGAAGATTCTACCTATTTACCAGGGACTTCTAAGTTGTTGTGCCAAAATTGTAGCTCAGGAAAGGAAAAAATGAATAAAAATTAATGAAATTGAATAACAGACATGCTTTTTGGTTATAAAACACCCTTCTTGGTTATTTGATGGAAAAGTGGTAACATGAAACTTTTGGAATTGCTCATCCCCCTGCCCCTTCTCTATACCCCTCCAGAGGGGTTCAGCGGTGGAGGAAAATAACATCTCCAACAAGCAGGATCAAGAATCCCCTTATTGCCTGGGATATAAACCTTCACAGAAACTGGTGGTTGGTTTTGTCAATTCTAATACCAAACCAGCATTTCATTATGAAGGGTAAAACTGCCCTAAATCCAATTAAAAAATGTCCTAACCACTTTTCCACTCTTTTCTGCATTATATCACTCCTCCCTACAATCCAGTCCTTTTGTCCTAGCTTCTGGTAAAGGTCAAAGTGTTAGAGAAACATGCTTATTCTATGGACACTGAGATGAAATGGAGATTCCTGGAGAATGTGTTTCAATTTAATTTCTGGCAGGAGTTTCTACATATATCCTGATACTATGGAAAAGTTTTAGGTAAATTTTTCAGTGTGCTTTTCGATTAATGAACTCCATCATTTCTGATGCAGTATGCTAGTTTAGTAAACATTTTTTTTGTGACCAAACCTGTGTTATATTGAGGATTATGTTATAGATTTTGAAATTTTTTATATATGATAAATCAGGAATACTTGATTCTAAACAGTATTCCATTGATATATTTACAGTTCTTATTAATAAAAAGTTAACATGATAATCTCACAACTTGAACTTGATTTCTCTCCTTAAATAAAATGGATTTATTTAATTTAAGAGTTGAAGGACAAATGAAAGGCAACTTAATGTAGAAATTTTACTGCTTTGGTTTTTATTCTATTACCCAACAGTATGGCTAGAGACTGTGAAACAATTGCTAGTCATTACAAATAAAGAAATAAGCACTGTTCTCAAAGGGATATATAATGGAATAGATAACCAGTAGGAAAAACAAACAAACAAAAGATTTCATTTATTTGCAAGTGAGATCAAAAGCATAAAGCAAGCTAGGATATAAAAATTTAGGTCTATTAACAATTCTATTGGGCTACATGAAGTTATCACATATTTGGTAACGATGACAAAGGGAGAAACTAATGCAAGTTTATATCAAGTGCTCTCTAGAATTGCTGAATTGCTTTTCCCCTCTCAAAACCATAAGCCTAAGACCCTGTATCTTTATAAAATTTTGGAATAATCAATCACAGAAACAGCACCTGATTGTGGAAAACACGAATTTAAAATCAACTTGTCATGCTCCTATATGGATTTGGTGCCTTCTTTGTTTTGACATGTCTCATTTGCTAAATACAGGAGCACTACTGTAATGTCTCTGTGTTGTGTTATAAATTAAAGGGATGGAATACAAAAAGTTTCTTCTTTATTTTTGAATTTGTCCTAGATATGGAATTATTTGCTCACTTTTTTTTTTTTTTTTTCCCCTGGTGCTTTAGATATTATGCTGTTTGGATTCCATCTGAAAATCATTTGTGATGCCTAATTCCCATCACAAGAAATCCTTGTGAATGGCTTTGAAATGACTGACTTTTAATACCTGCTTGCTGAGATGAAATATACTGATACCTTCTAATGTGAAATGAAAGGAGAGGATTGGATTTCGATGTGGCTCTCTGTGCAGTAACTACACTTAAATTCATGCAGCTTTATGATCTTTTTTAAAGTACTTCTTTGGGGGAAATTATTTTATAACACAAATGTATACAGTGAACTGTATAGCAGTTTCCTTAAAGGAATTATATAACATTGTGATATATGTTATAGGATGGTGGTCATCGCACCCCAAGAAAGGCTTGGCCTTTATTTACAAATCAGCATGGAGATTTACTGTCGGACTTTGAAAAGATGAAGAAAATCTAATGTTGAATAATGTGTCTATAATGCTGAATAATGCTTAAGTTTTTTTTACATTTTTCTAACGTGGGTATCTAATGCTAGAAATAGAAAAGTCGTATTTTATTTTTCTTTAAAGCTGTGGACATTGCTCGTTCCAACAGATTTTGGCATGAGTTAAAATACATGTACTTGTGACTAGAAAGTTGTTTAATTCTTGTGAACTATATTACAATGCCTATGAATTATATTGAACTTCTTACTAACTTTCCTGCCCTTCAGTCACGAGGTTTGTCTGGCAGTATTTCACAGTGTTACCATCTGTGTAACTCATCTACAATCTGAGGTCACGTTCTTGGTGAGAGGAAGATGTTAAATTTGTCACAGAAGTAACCTAAATCTTAATGAAAATTCTTACACCATTATCTGCTTTTTTGATGCAAGTTGGTGTGCTGAGAAATTCTTTCTTGTTGTTGTTATTTATTGTCATTTAGAAATATCTCAAATGAACACTCTTCTTTCTAGGTATCCTGTCAGGAATTTTACACAATCACTATGTGCTGTTAATACTTTTAAAGTCTTCTTTCTGTGGCAAATGGCAAAAGGATAAACACCTCCCCCTCACAACCTCTACCTTTCCTTCTTCCCTAACTCAGTCCAGTCATACACAGACTCTCAGGATGACTTCTGGCTAAGACAAGGGAGGGGTCCTGATGGAGCATATGCTTAGAATAAGGATGGCTTTAGGTTTGATTTTAGATATCTTTTGCTTAGCTGCCTGGATGAATAAGCTAAATTTCTGAGTGAACTGAAACTCCAAGCAATCTGTTTTGGACTCTATCCCAGGCAGACCTATTCAGCAATCCACTTAATTGCTAGTGCATCTTCATTTATGTACCTCTATTGATTTTAATCTCAGATGATTTATGCAACACTATAAGTAGTTAACAAGGCAAACCAATGGCATTTCAGCGGAGATGAAGATCCTCATAAAGTATCTCAATTTGTCCCCAATCTACTCATATTTGCCAGGCATCTCTTACTGTAGTTGTATGTTTAAATTTTGTACTAATGGCCTCTCAGCTAAACTTTTGTTCTCTTCCCCACTGCAAGTTTATTGACTGCTTGCCTGTATTTTAAAAGAAAAGTACATTTCCATTTCACTCTAAGCTACCTCATGGCCTGCTGCCAGAGTTCCCTGATATTTGTTTTTCATTCTAGCTGTTTGTTATTGATACACTTATTCCTGAATGTTCATAGAATTCATTTGGCCTGAAGTCAGATGTCAGTGTGATAAGGATCTTTACACAGTTGTGAGTGATGAACCATCATTGGCTTAATTCATAAACATAGAGAGAAATTAAGTAGTTTCAGAGTAAGATACATTTCACCTCTTTATATCAGGATGACATAAGTGATAGGCTTGCCCTTGGCCGGGAAAGGGTTTATTGGTTCCTGTGATCTCTCTGTAACACAATTAAGACTGAAAACGCTCCTAGAAGGCCACAGCTGCCACTTCCTTGACTCTGCTACCTGAATACCCTGGAGCAGGATTAGATGTCAACTCAAATATTCCTGCATATGTCTGTAGCCCTCTTCCAATAACTATTTAAAACAGCTTTAAACTAATGTCTGCAATGGTTCTTATGCTTGAATATTAATATGAGTAACACTGCAATCAAAAGAAGTGAGTTTAACATTGCACAGTCTGTCCTGTAGGTGTCTAAGCAGTCCATTAACACAACACTTTGTGTTTTGTGACTCTATTGCAAACTATTATGCGACATAAAAGAAAAGTGCAAATGAGGGAAATCATCCTTGTTAAATGAATCCCATCTTATTTTAATTTTCCACTTCAAATCACAATTAATATGTATTATTCACACCTTTTCATTTCTCTGGCTATATTATATTAAAGCAGAACAGATGCTTTGTACAAACTGTCCAAGACACGGAAACAGACTATCATTATTCATGTTTTTTAGTTGTCCTTCACTGTAGGCAATGATAGTATAACAGAAGGGATGCACAGTTATTGAAAGCAAATTAGTTAAAAATTTCTTGGAAACTCTTCATGGAGAGGATCTAGCCATTTTTTTCTGCAGTTACCGCGTGTCATATCAGACTGCTTATCCCAGGCAGTGGGCAAAGGAAACAGTAGATTCAGCTGGGATCCACCTCAGGAAAGGAAGGTCTCCTTATATATCATTTAGGTTAGAGATTTGTGGCTCAGGTTCTGGTGTTTTATCTGCAACTGCAGTGGCTACAGTCTACCAAAATGAGGTATTCACTTATTGTACTTGTGTAAAAGTTATTAGGATCTTAAATATATTTTTTAAAATCAATATGTCTATGAGTTATACTTTTATGGAGAACCAGAATCGTTTTTGTCTGCAGCTATTCTTTTTTTTTTGAAGGCTAGTACATAACATAGCCCAGCACCAGGGGAATGGAAAAGCTTAAGCAAAAGAACCAATATGACTCACTTGGATAGCTTCAACCTGTGGTCTCTGTTAGAGGTTTAGCTCTAGACTGAGTTAATTAATGTGAAATGTGCATATCTCTATGATGCATTCAGATAGTTTAAGGCCACAGAAACCACCTACACAGGACGAAGTTTATTCAGATCTGAATAGTGCAATATTTTTCACAGAAGCATAATTACACTGTTTCTCCAATAAACTGTGGAAGAGTGTGAATGAACATTTCTCCAATGATGTTGAAGAAAGATGAGAAGCTATCCCAGAAATACTATAGGACTACTGAAAATGCAGAAAACATTTAAAAATCAGCCTGAAAATATTAGTATATTAATTATGACATGTTAGTGTGCTTAATTATGACACTTCAGAACTGTGTGTAGTATCAAGTATCATATTGAATCTGTGGTGGAAATAGAAATATGTTACAGGAAAGTAGAAAACCAGAAGCATTAGAAAAATATAAACCATGGAAACTCAGTTCTTAACCTGCATTGTATATTGAATTATACAAACTGAAATTACCCCTAACTCTATTAGCTCAATGAAGGTCATCTTATGGAATACCTATATTAAACTGAAAATCATTATCATAAATCTTTGTTGTCAAAATGTATGTATGGTCCATTGTGAAAATTAGGTAAGTTACATTAAAATGTATTGTTTAAACAATATATTATCTTAGGTCTGAAAAAGTAACAGGCTGCTTTTGTCTCTGATGTACAAGGATCATCTTCAAAAGACATAAATAGTTTGAAAAGTCACAGCAGACAGGCTATTTTAGAGCATCTTTTGAAGGAATATTACAGAAGGAGGAAGGAATCTTTTAGAAGACAAGTTTTCAAGACAAGCTGGAATAAAGGTATTTCAGAAAAAGAATGCACATAATTATATATGATGCTATTCTTTTGTTCACTTGTTTAACACCGCAGTGCTGGTTTTGGCTTCAATAATTTCTTGAGCTGTTCTATATACTATATATAGTTCTTGTCCTGCAATGATAAATGTCTTATGGAAAGTACTCAAAGTATTTCAAGTGACAATTAATTGTAGAAGTCACCCTCACTTTCTAAAGCTCTGACTTTTAGTGCTAGAAGATGAATACAACCAGTTCTCATATTCCAGCTGAGGGAATTGTAAATGTAGCTGAAAGAATAGCACCTTCCTAACCTAAATTAGCACTCTTTAATTTAAGCACTTGAGATTTTGTGATTGTCACTCAACTGTTTCCCAGACCTTTCCAGCTCTATGTTGAAGTAGTTTTCTTAACTTGCCTCTTGGTCTAAGCTGCCTTTTATCCCTTGGAAACAAAAAGGTTACCAAGTGCATGATATGAATCACCACATGCCTCTCTGGATTGACTGAAGAGAGTGCAGATTGTTAGTCTTTTATTAGATTTAAAACTCCTTTTCTAAACAGGATAAAATTTTGATCAAAGGGCATACTTAAGACTTTGCTGAACTGAGTTAACTAATTGGTGACCTGAGTTAACTGATTGGTGATAACACAAGTTACTCCTTCCTTGTTGATGTTTTTTAAACTGTAGGATAAATTTTCAAATAAAAATAAAATAATTCTCTTCCTACCTACATGAAAATGAAATTCTGCATTGTTAACATAGAAAAGCTATATTAGTGTTTTTCCAAGCACTCAGCTCATTGAAACCCAACTCAATAGCTTAATGAAACCAGTAAGATTTTTATGTGAGCGCTTGAGCACATAACTCATCCCAGCTGAAATCCCTATACTATCAGCTTGGCCTCATTATTTGGGAAGCACTGAGATTTCTCAGTCATTCTTGATGCTTTATAACACTAACATTTTTGGATGAGAAACAGCTTGTGAAATACTTATTTTTATTTGCCTGCTGGTGTGTTGCTGCTTAAAATTGCAATGTATAACTAATTATAGCCCTAAGAGTGGCACTAATTAACTTTAAGAAGAATAGTATAAAAGACACCCACACACCATCTTTAAACTTTGTGTCCAGCCTATTAATCAAGGAGTATGAGTGTTGTAACATTGCCATTTTTAGATCATGCATAGCTCTGGCATCCTCTGTGTGTGTTTGTACAGCATGTAATATAGTGAAGTCTTGGGCTGCCTTTAGGACTCAAGTGCAATGCAAATAAATACACATGGACTGTCTGTACAGCTACAGCTACTTGCTTCCACTAGTCAAAAGAAATTATTCCAAGTCTTGCAGAGAAAACCTGCTCCAACAATCTCCATCTGGGTATTTACACCACACTCGTAGCTGTGGTCGTGGACTATTTTAATAAGAGTTGTGTGCACAGTGAAAGGAGAATATACTCATTAGTGTCTAATGTATTGTTCAAGGTTATACACAGGATATAGAAGTTTAATGAGAACTTAATGGGACTTCCACTACTACTGATTAAGTGTATCTATCATTTTGAGGATGTGGATAAAACTGCTTAACACTGTAAAGTTAAGGAAAAATGAATGCCCACTATGTCACTCCCTTCTGCCATTAATCACGTTCATTAACTGCATTCCAGCAACAAGATTCTGACCCATTACTGGTGCAGTACTGGGAGGACTACTACTGGTGGCTTGCTGATTTAAATAGTAATTAATCATATTAACTCCTATGACTGGTTTTGTTCTTGATGTCATACATGGCTTGTAGATTAAGCTAACTGTGACAAAAACTAAAGTCCAGTACTTTATTGAAAATTTATCATCCATGATACCTTGCCAAGATCCTAGTTCCAGGGTGGGAGATGCAGAGCTGTTGACATGGCAGCTGGCAGGAGAAGCAGCACATCACTGGTCTGTTTTATAGGGGCTGGGGGAGGTGGTTACCTTAGGCAGGAGCTCTACATCTGTAGGAGCATGTTGAGTACTACAAACCAAAATGGAGATTTATTAAATCTTGATTTATTTAGGCTCTTTTTAATATCTAACTCTTATCTTTTGGCCAGGGGCCACCCAGGAAGGCATGATCAATTATTCCTCCCTTCATCATGGACATCATAAGGGTAGGAATTGTACTTTTCATCTGCTTTGTGTTAAGCAGGTTTTGTCTAGCATCTTGTCACCATTTTTCTTTGTTGTGGGACACCCTGCCTCTAGTAATGAAAGTAATGCAGTAATGTTTGAGAGGCTGGGGTGGAAGAATTTAGTCCAGATCACCAGATATTCCGAATACAGAGAGGATTATTTCTTCTGTGTTCAATAGCAAACCAGAATATCTGGCAGTTGCCTTCACAAGTCAGCATATCCTAAATTTAAGTTATTTTACGTTACTTTACTTTCAAGAGGAAAGTATTTCTTCATGTATTTGAAGGCACTGAAGAGTTCATGTTCAGTTTTGGTCACCACAGTACAAGAAGGACATTGAGGTGCTGGAGCAGGTCCAGAGAAGGGCAATGAAACTGTTGAAGGGTCTGGAAAGCATGCCTTATGAGGAGAGGCTGAGGGAACTGGGGGTGCTTAGTCTAGAGAAGAGACCTTATTGCTCTCTACAACTACCTAAAAGGAGGTTGTAGCAAGGCTGGTGTTGGTCTCTTCTCCCAAATTACTAATGATAAAACGAGAGGAAATGGCCTCAAGTTGTGTCAGGGGAGGTTTAGATTGGATATTAGGAAGAAATTCTTCACCGAGAGAGTGGTTAGGCACTGGAACTGGCTGCCCAGGGAGGTAGTGGAGTCATCATCCCTGGAGCTGTTTAAAAATCAAGCAGATGTAGCACTTGAGGCTATGGTCTAATGGACAGATAGATGTTAGGGTGAAGGTTTGACTTGATGATCCTAGAGGTCCTTTCCAACCCTGATGAATCTATGAGTCTATGATTCTATAATTCTACTATGCCAGGACTTGCTGTGGTGGAAGATGATCTGCTGACTTGTGCATGGCCTGAAAAAATGTCTCCTGGAGGACAACTGATGTTACTGTAGTCCTTTTACCCTGTGCTACGTTTTTGACTGTAACCATCCAGTGGTCTTTTTGGTTTTTCTTCTTTGCTAACTTGCAAAAGCATGGGTTTGGACAATTTTTGTTATTTTGAGAGGGTAATAGGTAAAGGAAAAACCCTCTAAATGCGCGTCTCATATGAATGTAGGGAAACATTCCAACTGTAGCTAATAAGGTTAATCTATTTTAAACTAAATCATGGATACAATGTCACTGTGAATACTCTTTATGGGGGAAAAAAACAATAAAAATAAACGTAACCCAGCGTGTTCTTGCTCAAAATACATTTACAAGATGGCTATTACTCTAATCTCTGACTTCTTCATAATTTTTACAAATTTGAGTCTAGCAAGTTTTGTTTACAGAGGAAGAGAGTACTTGAATATTGAATCTGAAAGATGTTTCATGTTTGATTGTAGCTCATTCATTCATAGCTCATATTTTTTTTTTATTCACTTGCTGAAGACAGTTACATAATTATTCCTAGCTTGCAGCTTTTATTGAATTAAACTGGTAAACTATGTAATTTTATATAATTGACATGGATTTGTATGAAAAATTATTTGTCTACTGGAAGTTCTATCAATCATTGTGACTTTTAGATTAAGGAACATTAATTAATCATAATCTGCATGCTTAACAGTAAGTAGAGAAGAATAAATGATGAGCTCATTATATTACAGTATTAATATTTATTTTTTGTTGTTGTCTTTCTGGTTTCCCTTGACTCTAGTATTTCGTTTGGACCAGAGGCAAGTTTTCTATAACAAGCCCTTTGAGTGATATCTTGCAGATATTTTCCCTTTTACTGATGCAGAAGCATCACTGAACAGCCTTTAAGAGGCAACATTGAGACGATTTGTCCTAAAAGCTGGCCTAACTTGAAAGCTTTTATAGGTTGTTAATCTTAGCTCGAGCATTTTAGGGCAATTATTTCTGTGGAACATGGAACAACATAAAGAGTTATGGCAATCTAAATAGTGTCTTTTAAAAGAGGTTTTCCAGTTACAATTGATTATATCAAATATTGGCTATGTGAACTTACTTTTTTATTTATATTCTGTCTTGCCTGAAAGCTGTTTTTTAAGTTTGATCAAACTCCTTCAGGCACTTTCAGGGGTGAACTTGACAAAGCAATTAAAGCCTTTCAAAATATGTATGAATATATGTATACTTAATGCTTCTCTATGGCTCTGCTTTTGAAAATGTTCGAGAGTTACAGGCGTCTGGAAGGCTATAAAAACTTATAAGTTGCAGGGAGAGTTTGTGGCCTTATAACTATTTAGATGTTCAGATTTCATGTCTTTAAGGAAGAGAGTCATTCATCTTTAGTTTTGGATCATGTGCTATCTGTTGGGTTTTGTTTGCTTGTCATCTCATTTTCTTCATCCTTATAGTTAGATCAAATATGTTTAGATTTCATTAGTTTTCATATGAAACCTGGAAGACATGCTCATTTCAAAGCTAATCCAGTGGCTGCATTAACTTTCCCTTTCACCATCTGCTCCAGGCGGTCCTGACCACTTGGGTATGGAGGATATGAGCATTATGTGCTATAGAAATGGCACGGGTCGTCTAAAAGCATTTGCCTTTAGGTTCAATTCTGCCTTCTCAGAAGCCCTAAGTGTCTCATTTTATAGAGCCTCAGGCCCACGAGCACTTGGCAGTAGTGGTTCTTATTGAGTGCTCTTCTCTCATGATTTTAAGGACATAAAAAAACCCACCTTGTGGTGTTGTGGGTTTTTTTTTGTTGTTTTGTTTTGTGTTTTTGTTTGTTTGTTTGTTTGTTTGTTTGTTTGTTTTGTTTTGTTTGTTTGTTTGTTTTGTTTTGTTTTGTTTTTGTTTTTCAAGCCTCTACCTGCAGAAGTGAAACATGGTTCCTCTGCCAGTAAAGCATACATCTCCCTCTTTCTTTTGTGCCTGAAACACCTGCCTTTGGGCTTCTTGACCTACCCGTAAAGCTTTTAAATAGATGTATACACATCATGAGTTAATCTGCAGCAAGTCTATCTTTTTTTTTGTTTTAAAAAGATGTGGACACCTCCAGTTATAATTTGATCTTGCTGCAGCAGTAGCCAACTGACTCCTAAACAAATTGCAGCTAAGCTTGTCATGCTTGGAAGTGCCCTTCCTCTTGCGGCACAGCATGCTTTGTTGTGTTCTCAGAAACACGAAGTGCAGTTTGGATGCAGCTGTCACACTGTGATTTGCTTCAGGCTTTTTGCCTTAAGCTTTACTTCTGTGCTGGTGTGTCCATAACCTCTGTAGTTTCGAAGACCCAGCTGTAATGCCTGTCTTCTTTCTCATGCCCCTGAGGAAGATGCTGCTGCTCCAAGTGCCCTACCTATGGGCAAAGTTATCTGGACTTATTAGTCTTTTATTCTTATTCTACTTATTCTTCTGTTAGTGGAGGGTATTATGATGTTTGCTTATAACTGAGAATCATCCTCTCTCATCTCCAACTTAGGAGATAGCTCATCTTTAAAACCTGGTACAAAAATTTGCAGAATGTCAACTCTTTGAAACATAGATGGCTTCCTGTGCTGCTGCAATCATAAAGGCTTTTACAAGTTACTTATATTTTCTTGCAGTAGGGAGAGAAAAAAAATATCCAGGGCATAGAAGGTCTGAATAGTGGTCTGGAAAAGCCTGAGTTTCATCCTGGATGCTAGAGACAACAGAGAATAACTGTCCTTCAAACTTTAGTGCATCACTCAGGAGTCTGGAGCTGGATGGAGTGACTTCAAGCCACAGGCTGCCAAAATTTTAAGAAGGCTCTTTAAAAACCTGAGTCTCCTGGCTACTAAAGTAGGTTCCAAAGTTAGATATGTAAAATTAGATGGATAGAAATTGACATCATTTGATTAAAACATATTTATTCTAACACATTAATTTTTAGATGCATCTTTTAGAATAGCCTATCTGAAATGTTTGGGGCTTAATGCCCTTAATGGCTTTAAAAAGCTTTAATAGCTTCCATTAGGCTTCCATTAGCAGAGAAAACAGGAAGATGCACATGCAGAATTGCAATTATTTGTTTTGTTATTCGTTATGTACTGTAGTGGATCAAAGTGTTTATATACACTGCCCATTAAATCAGATGGCTGTTATAGTGCAGATTCATACTAATGTTCTTAGGTTCTCATAGATACGGGTTCAGAATTCAAGTTTAATAGCTTTCTAAAACTAATTTCATAAGATCATTTGTAAAAAGAAAGCAACTGGTCTTGCCTTCAGCCCTTGTTTTAAATGAAGGTCAGTGATGTTCACATATGATCTTCATAACTTTCACTGTATGCTCTACTTATTTTTGCTCTCTATATTTTACTACTTAGTCATGCATAGCAGGAGACCTGCAAATATTTCTTGATGTATCTGCAGGGGAAGAATGGGACATACACTACACATTAAGTGGTTTCCACAGAAGTTTTTAAATAACCTTTTTCACTTCACGTGACTCATACAATAGTATATTGGTATGAAAATGAAAATGAAATTTTAGTTAAAGAATTCTGACAACTCTTTTCCATTAAATAAAGTCAAGAAAGCTAAGCTCGAATTCTTACCACTATCTGTATTACACAGTTTTCAGTATCCATAACCTGAAAACTCTGCATGTGCAAATACGTCCTGTTCTGTAGGATCAGTTTTTGACCTTGGTGGAAGGCCAAGAGTTTGTACCCTTTGAAACCAATTTCAGTTACAGTTTAGCTATTGGAAAATACAATGCTATTGGGACTGGCAGAAATTTGCATGGAAAACACACAGCTTTCCATAAACAATAGAGAACTGGGAAAAGTTCTTAATTATCTCTTACCTAATCTTTATTTTTGACCTTAAGTTTTTTATCATGTTTTCTGACACGTTTACAGTGGCTCTCTTTCCTACCTAAATATAAAAATAATGTTTTAACTAAATCTGTGGTTTGCTAGACTGTGCTAGTGCATAGCATTATTAACTGCTTTCTTGGTACTGAAGAAATTACAGACTTCTGATTTTTATTTTTTTTTTCCCTAGAAATGATTGCAGCATTCATCTTAATATCTTATGGGTACGGAAGAGTGTTCCAGTAGACAGCAGGACATCAATTACAGATGTGAAGCATGCTTGCAGGCATATGGGTCTTATGTTAGCAGCCTGTTCAAAGAATTAAGTAGTGAGGATCCACGACAGTCCAGATGTTACAAATTTCTTTCAGTGGTCATTGCAGCATGAAATCTCATGTGAGTTTCACTTCTTGGAATCATTCAAGGTGAGTTATATAACAAACCTCATAAATTATTATTATCATGATGAGTTTAATGAGTGATTAGCAGGAAAATTGAAGGATTAATTAACGTGAAATGTTCTTGCAAAGTAGCAAACAGTCTGAGCTTTTATTATGTGGAAAGAAGGTCTTGGCTTTTATACAAGTGGACATACTACTTCTTCAATGACCTAATTGGGTTTTTCAGTTCCCTCTGGAGGAACAGAATCATTAAACCAGCATATAACTCTTGGGCAAAAAAAATGTGCCTTAAGCACTTTACTCTTAAATCTTTAGCTATATTTTGCCTTAAGGCAGTTGTTAAAACTGGTGTTCAGAGTCCAAGTAAATGAGATGAGGTTTTTTCTTTCTGAGTTGGAAAAAAATAGGAGTACCTTGAGTCCTTAATTCTCTACAACTAATTCAGAATTATTAGTGCTTTTATGAAAAACACTTTTCAAGGTCTGTGGAAGCATGTGCATATGAGACATTAACATCCCTCTTCCCCAACAAGGACAAATAATTTTTCTTGGCTGAGAGCATAACTTTTTTCTTGTCTCTTATGATGGGTGAAAACCATGATTGAACAGAATGGCTATGGATTCTTAGCAAAAATGACTAACTCCTTGTTACCATAAATTCTGTCTGCCAACATTCCAAGTCTAGTCATTGAAATATAGAATATTATGTCAAACCATTTAAAATGGAAATTAAGAGAAAAAAAATGCATATTTCAGAGATTTTTTCTTTCTTTTTTTTTTCTTTCTTTTTTTTTTTTAATTATCTCTATTGCAAGATAATGTTCTGAATCAACAAAGCCTGAATGACTTATGAAAAGAGAAAGAAGTAGTAGAAAAGCAAGAAAGAGTGTCTTTAGTATCTTTTGGTGTTCACACCTGTGGGAGTAGCAGATAGAACAACGGAAAGACATGATGCTGGGGTTGATTTCTCTTGTTATAACAAACATATACCAGATATGCAAGACTGCTACATACTGAAAAAAACCCATAAACACTGTAATCATTACAGAACCCCTTGAAGTTTTAACATCTTATTATAATAAAAATATATGTTTAGAGGCTATGATAAGCAATCATTCTTTGGACTAAGTATGAGCTGTGATCCTCTTTCCCCTCCTCCTTGCCTTTACAGGAGTGGGGGATGAAGAGAATATGGGGTACTCAGCGGTAACGTGGTTTTAGCAGGTGTCCCACAACAGATGTAAATCAGTCCGTACTGCAGTTCATGAGCTGCAGTATGAGTACATACAATATCTATAGAAATACTTCTACTCTACTCAAACCTAGATATTATCTTCAAAACTAACAGAAATTTTCCCCTCATAAAGAGAACACTTGGTGTTTGCTGGATTAAGTCAAACCAAGAAGCTAAGTCAAACAGTAAAGAAATAGAGAGACTGAAATACATCTCTAGTTTTCTAGACTTAATAGAAATCTTAATTCTTCACAGGGGGTTAAATAAAAAGATTCCTTTTTTTTTTTAATTACTTTCTAAATATGTATCAATCTAAAGACTTTTTTCTTTAAGCAATTTTTCTAAGCTCAATGATAATATAAATATGCTTCAGACAGCCTATAAATGTATAATTTAAAAGACAAGAAAAAATCCAGAATAAAAAATCCCTTCCAAATAGAGCAAGATTACAGTTCTGCAAGGATTTACATATTTACAATATTTGTTTTGCATACAGGAAGAGGGAGTACTCTCATAACTGCTTTCAAATTCAAGGCCTGTGTGAGAAATGAACAGTTAATTGAAATGTAGATTTGAATGTAAATCCATTTTTAAGTCTTGCATGCTATTGCCCTAGCTTGTATGAAACAGAACTTCTATTAGCATTGATAAACAATAGCCGATTAAATAATCAAAAGCTAAAATGAATCATAATAAGCATTATGGAAAAAATTTATAATAATTATTTTTGTTTCAGTACTTCATTAAAGAAGTCTGTAATAACTTTTTGCACTGGATCTTCATGTTTTTACTAACAGCACATTTGGCAGTACATATTTTTTTCTGGTGAGATTTCTCACAATTGTAATGTCTGAATTTGTATATATTAAAATCATGCAAGAAGTAAGCTAGCTTGTGGTCCTGAAGATTTATGTTGAATGAGAGACTTGTTACTAGTCAGTTTTGATAGTTCAAAAATTCCTTCCTAATTGTTTCTTTCATCTGAGTTTTTTTCATTAAATAAGTCTACTTACACACAAACCTCTTCTGCATTTATTGCTTGTAAATAAAGTGTACCTGATGCAGTCATTAAAAAAAAAAAAAACAGACAAGAAAACAGAACAACAATGAAATAAAAGAAAATGAGTAAATTTTTTTATTATTTAATATTTAACATGTATTTATATTTAAGATGTATAATATTTAAATCTACATTTCTACAGAAATGTTAAATCATAGAATCATAGAACAGCCTTGGTTGGAAGGGACCTCAGAAGATAATCTGGTGCAATCCATACATATTATTAATTTCAGTTTATTACAAAAGAGGAATTGTGATGAGATGTGCATCTTTTTCAGACTTTGAAGTGGCCTTTATATGAAGTAATTTCTCTGCTTTCCTACTGTCAAAGAAATATATGAAATCAGAAAGTTATGTGAAAATTAGTGAATATGTAGACCAAAGTTGGACAGAATTTCAGCTATGAAATGTATGGTTGAAAAAAATGCACAGAACAAAAAGATTTTACACTAACTGAAAAGTGTTCTTCAGCCAGAGATGAAAATTTAATGTCTGTTTGATGGAGAACTGTTGTCACTTGGTTCCACCATTCTTCCTGGTGAGAATGGTGACAGCAACTCCTTTCCAGAAAGGAGGCCTCTAGTCATTGCTCTGCATTGAGACCACCATTTGAGCAACCCACACTCCTGATTAGCACAGAATTGAAACATATACAAGTGCTCAACTTGAACATTTCTAGTCAGGCCTTGAGTACAATACATCATAGAAACATCTTCAGTGTACAGAGCTGAACTAAGCAAAGTATTTTTAATGAAAAAAATATTTTATTCTGAATTATTTTTACCTTCTTATTTACCTTAAAATGTAATAGAATCCATATTCTGCTAAAAAAAAATAATTAAATGCTGATCCTACTATAAACCACATTGATATGAAAATAAATAAGATTATGTGGCAATATTTCCAAAGATTGCTATGAAAACAACACCTGGACTTGTGGAAAGCTTCGTTAACCTTTGGTGCTTGAAAAGTTATTACCTTGTTCAGCCACACTGAGGAGATTATCTGGTGAAGAAGTTGGAAAGATGATGACTTGAACACATGCATGCAATTATTCTCCTGGGTAGATTATGTGCTGATGGGATCCAGTTATACGCCAGCCAAGCCTCTCTGAATCATCAGAGAAGAAATGTTAAAAATTCCCTTGGCTCCCAAGCATGATCTCTACTGCCATATGTCAGAGCAGTTTTCTGACTAATGCAGGTCCCTGCAAGACAATTCTTTCTCATTCTTGCATTACTACCTCTCAGAGTATCCTCAATGATTAAAGAAAAGTACCAGCCATTCCTTTGGAGTGTATGTACTAATATGCTTGTTACCATGAAATTATTCCAGTAGCCTGTTTTATTTAAAGATTACCATACTGTAGGGGTGGAATAATCTGATGTTAGATAATGACAATGAAATTATGTTTTATACAAGTGAAAGTCAGTTGGAAGAGAATAGGAATTAAATATGAGAGAATGATGACTTCTTATAAAGATGCAGGGGAAAAAGATCATTTTAATTTACATATTAGAAGATACAATCTGAAAACTTTTCTCTGTACCTCACTGTCTACAGCTTGGTGGCTGTACAACTGTTGTGAACGAATGGCTAAAAGTTCAATCCTGTTATGTGGCAGCCCACAGCTGGGTCTGTGGGACTCAGGTTGTTTGAGGTTTTGACCATTCTTTCAAGAATACATTGAGCCTGCTAAGATCTTTATTTATTTGTTCAGGAATATTTAGCCTTCCCTGTCTGGAGTACTAACTGTCCCTTGTTTATTGCTAGGATCAAGGCAGGAGAGGTGCAGTCAGCTCCCATCTTTGCAAAATGAAGAACCACTGCTTCTCCAGGCATTTTTTCCATGTCTGGGAAGTTAACGTACCATTTCTGCATGAAAGATTTGCATGCATTGTTCCTTATGCTTCACATAAATATATGACTACTGTTATTTATCACTGCATTAATAACTGTACTGACAGGTACCTAAGACCAATGCCTTCAGATGACAAAGGAGATTGTCCCCAGCTCCCTTTTAGAGTCACTGTGGGTTGAGGTGACTGACCTCTTCCTTCCATAACCCTTGTTCTATAGGGTCTCTTAGTATTAAAAAAAATATTTTTGCAAACGAGTACTACACAAATCAATTCCCAGAATGTTAGCATTAATAAGGGAAATATAATTATTTTTAAGGTAAAATCAGTTTACTTGTCTGGACAGAAATAAATCTGCTCTACTTCTTATGAGGAAAATTCTTGAATTTTCTATAATTATGATGTAGACTGTAAGAGAAAAAAGTCACCTTAATTTCATACATACAGTGCAAATATGAACAGAACTCAAAAGGGCTTAATTCATTGTTCTAACTCCCTTGATTTAATTAGCATTGGACCATAAATTAATTTGTCTAAATATTGTTTACATCTATATTGTAAACTAAATAGTTGTAATGTATCTGCATATCAACTGGAACATATAAAATAATAACAGGACATTAGAGAAGCTGTGGTTCAAAATGCTTTGAATTTCCTGATTAATAATATAAAAAGTCAAACTAAGAATTCAACTCATGCTTAAAACCCAAAAATTATGGAAACAACATCTGTTATTTTGCAATCTTGTATTTGCAGGCTGCATATTTTGAATACCATTCTGATTTAATAAAAATAGAATTTTTTTATACACTGTATAAAAGGTTCATCTGTTAATAACAACCTCACTCTTTCTGCAAGCATACAGTTAAAGCAATAGTATAATTAGATCTTCAGTGTCCTGGACAGTCCCATTGGAATTTATGAATTGAAACACAGTGGTGTAATTTTTGTATATGTTTATTCCTCTAGAGTTTGAGGGACCTCACAGGGTGCTATTAAGAAGTCAGATCCTATCAGGAGTTAACCACATGATGGTTGTTGAGGAATAACAGAGTAACCCCAATTATTGGAGAACTGCAGTGCATTAACTGCTAAGCAAGTGATAAATGTTCATCTGCTCCATCTGCTACCCCAAATGTTCATGTGTAGGCGTTGGGTTCCTTATCCTAGTTATGTTTCCTGGGTGCTAAAATAATATAAACAAATTATACAAAGGGAAAAAAAAATAAGGTACTGGTAAAATTCTGTACCTTAAAAGTTAATCTTTGTTCACAACATATGTTCTTGAAATACTCATCTTCAGGCTGCTGCTGACAAATCGGGAGGTTATATTGGCTCCAGCTCCGCCAAAGATTTGTCCTACTTCTCTCACAGAGGTTCCCACCCATGCTGAGGTGTTTAAAGTAATCACTCAGCAATTCCACAGTTCAGTGTTTTTAACCTATTAGTGGTGTAAGTTTCCGTTTTAAAATATAACCTAGCTATCAGCAGTATCTGTTTGTTTCTCCATCAGCTCAGTTATCTCTGCAGTGGTAGCATGAACCTCCTGAATGTGGGAACCTCCACTACGCATGTCATGCAAAGGAGATGTTAATAATTATCTCCTCCTGTCAGTCAGAGTCTTTATTTTTTAGACTCTGTAACATTTGTAACAGTTTAGCTACAGTTCTATAGGAAGGTGAACTACTCTGATCATTCCATGTGGATTAAACCAAAATCCTGTTAGCGTTATCTATTTGAAGAAAGTATTTTCCCAAATATGCAGCCCAACACTTAGTTAATTCTTCTTCATTTTCATTTCATTGTGAGATTTGCAAAAACGTTAAACCTTTCTGATAAACTCCAAGCTTTCCTCCTTACAATCCTTGTCTATTACTAATCACAATTAGTGTTGTTTGTTTAAAATAAGCTGGTTTATAATTCCTGCTCCAGAGTAAGAATAACAAAGCTAAACCAGTCAGTCTGCTTCATCCCGGGTCTGGGCAGAGAGGAATTACTTCCTTTTGAAACCTGTAATGGTAGGTGGGAGGTCAAGTAGAGTTTTACTTTTTGGATGGTTTTTGTGGTAGATCCTCTCACAAACTCTAGCATCCCTTTATGAATCTTCCTCAAACACCAAGACTCCATAAAGAATTTTGGAGGTAAATGCAGAAATTAGAACTGAAGGGCATAAAGCAAAAAAAAAATCATATTCTAAGCTGTTGTAGTCTTTTAGGTACCTGCATACCAAGTCACCATAGTCATGTCTGGATGGGATCTCAGTGTACTTCTAAGACTCTAGTGCCACAGGCGAGACAGAGAGAATGACAACCTCCAGTGGTTCTGGATTCTAAGGTTTGTTTATTTAAGAACCGGTGAGATGAGTGTTTTATGCTGCTTGATTATCTGAGGCACCCACTCCTTTGTTGTCCCCAGTGCTATGGTCACTAGATCTTGTCGTTCCTTCCTGGCGGGGACTTCATTGCTGGCATAGGGAGTTATTCAGAAAGTTGGGTTGGTTTCTACTGCTCTGTTCCTCATCATGACCCAGCTTGGGTGTTAGGGGTTGAGGTCACTGGGCATCCCCCTGCATTTGTCTCCATGAAGCTCTGGTCTCCAGGAACTTTCCTCACTGCTAGGACACTGTCTTCAGTCAAAATCTTCACCATTTTTCTCTTTTCCTTTTTTCCTTTCCCTTTCCCTTTCCCTTCCCTTTCTCTTCTCTTCTCTTCTCTTCTCTTCTCTTCTCTTCTCTTCTCTTCTCTTCTCTTCTCTTCTCTTCTCTTCTC